>JAJOOF010021301.1:0-36490 GCA_029582545.1 Solanum lignicaule
GTTTCAGCTTGAGATAATAGTTTCCTCTTTAGTCTCTCAGTTTACTCGTGCGTAAATTCAGTTTTAGTACCTTATTGCTTCAGTTGTACTTTCATTTCAACATATTTGCATGTTCTTGGAAATCAGTTCAGTTAGATATCAGTTTCTAGTACTTAGTGGTACAGATTGTACCTCCTTTCCTCCATAGTCAGCTTGTTTAGACTTATTCAAGGACAAATGTTCACAAGGGGGAGATAATGTAATACCTCGAAAATTTGTAGGGTTAACTAGAGCCTAAACGTGAGGGTTAACGTCAATAGTTAAGGGCAAGGGCCAAGGGTTTGGGTGAAGGCCATGGTTAGGGGGCCAAGGCTTCCTAAAACTAAGCCTAGCGGCTTCCTACCATGACCACAACGGTCTTCACGACCTGTGGTGGCCACCACGAGTCGTGGTGCAATCCGTGGTTGGTGTCACGACCCAGGGGTACCCCCTAGACATAACATGGTGTACTCGACCTCGAAGGGGTCTAATGTAAGTCCTTAGCGTCATCATAACATACGATCATAGAAAAGTAGGGAAAATTTAAAACTTTCTTTAAAACATAATATCGAAACATTTCATAAAAGCGGAAGCCTTGTCTAACATCTTTGTCTCAAACCATCTAAGAATAACATGAATAAAAGTCTTGGGACACAGCCCACATAAAGTCTAAAGCATAAGAAAAGACATAAATGAAACATAAGGGGTTTGTCCTTGAAGCTATGAGGACTCACCAATCTTCACTCTTCTTGCACATAGGAACCTAGCCTCCAAGCAACTCAATCTCCCAACACCCTATATTTGATTAGAATGAAGGCAATATGCGTTAGTACAAAATGTACCAAGTATGAAAGCTAACATACCAACATAAATCATCTCAAAATGGTTAGTCGATCATAAGACATAATCATAAGAGGTAATAACATATTCATAACATAAAATCCAATAAAGTATCAGAACATCAAAGTCAACATAATACAATGTATATGAACATAAGAGCTAAAACATACTTATAGCATAGCCTTAACTTAACCTTCATGAATACATCCTTCAACCATTAATCTTTCATACTACAAGTGAACTACTTCACAAGCCACCTCCAAGCATACTTGTGCAAGGCAAGGATAGCAGCCCATACTACTATCCAAGCTAAGTACCTCTCTTTGGTCATTCTTGGGCATAGTCCACCTTCATAGTCAAGACCTAGGTTTTCATGTCATAAGAGCACTACACTCCTAAGTAACCCCAATGCACACTTGTGCAATGCATGAGTAGCATCCCATAATACCACACACACTAAGCATATCTTGAAGTCACCCAATTCATGTTTACCATCTCTAGGTGGCACTATAGACCTACTTCATATTGACACGGACTATCAACTTAAGTCAATCATATCATGGAAGGAAACTGTAGCAACAATCTAAGCTAGGCATACATCACATAAGAGGACACTTCATAAGTAGCTTCAAGTCATAATTGTGCCATGTATGAATGGCATCCAATACTACCACTCACAATAAGTACTCCTTTCGGCTAGCTTACTCAATGACTACTATTTATCATTCTAGACTATCAAGATTAGCACATACTAGGCTAAACCTAATTACCATGGAAAACACCTTACCATGCTATCCAAGCTATCCTAGGAAGGATACAAGTACCAACCTAGACACCATGCAACCATTCAATAGGATGCAAGATACTCTTAGGGGAGTATGACTTCTCAACCCTAAGCTATCTTAGTAGAGTATGATGTCTCAATCCTAATCTACCACGAAATGGTCTTGGCCTAACCAAATAAAGCTACCATGAAATGCATCTTTGCAATGCTAGTTCAAGCTACCCTTAGTAGAGTATAGATCCTCAATCCTAGGCTACCATGCCTATACTAACGCAAGCTACCATGAAAATCATCCTTGCAATGCTATTTCAAGCTAACCTTAGAAGAGTATAGATCCCCAATCCTAGGCTACCATGCCTATGCTAACGCAAGCTACCATGAAAAGCATCATTGCAATCCTATTTCAAGCTAACCTTAGGAGAGCTTAATTCCTCAATCCCAAGCTACCATGAGACCTACCATCCCATGCTACATAGTTTAACTATCCATGAAGGAATCCTAAGACTCAACCTCAAGCTATTCTATTCTAACAAGCATGATTCATTTTAGGTGATTAATCTATCACATTCTACTTAAGCATTCATATAGTTCTAAGTATGTCATGTGGGTAAAAGCCTTCCACCATAACTCTACCTATATTGAATCCATTCAATGCAAGCTAGCTCATCCTATTAGACTTACTCATTAAGCCCTAGTGATCAACATTATGACTTCAAGCCCTACATTCAAGCTTTACTCCACAATCAACGTACTAGTCTAGATCACAATACATACTAGTCACAAGCCTTAGTCATAGGTAATTCTAAGCATAATTCAACATAAAGCCCCAATTCTAATCATTCAATTCATATTCTATCATACATGCATAAGTCTAGTTCAATTCATGATTTCATATTCCCATTCTTAGATAAGTTCTATTCATAGTGATAACTCTAGAAAATCTATCAAGAACCATCAGTTTCTCATCAAAAGATCTAAATCCACATACTTTAAAAATTAGCGTTAGACAAGTAATTCACATAAATTCTTCATAATATCATGAATCAATACTAAATTAATCATATATTAGTAGTATCCAACATTTTGGAATCATACCCACCTAAAACCCATACATTGGAAGTAACCCTAACATAGATTGGGGTTCTTCTTCACAAAATCTTGAGGGTTTCTAGGGGACTCTATGGGTTGAATAACCCATAGATGAAAATCTAAACATACCTTAATTCAAAGCCCTACAAAGCTTGCTTCCTTAAATGGAAGATTTCGACCTAGTCTCATTTTCTTCTTCTTCTTCCTCTCCCTCTCCCTCTCCCTCTCCTTCTCCTCTTCCCTATCCTCTTCCTCTTCCTCTATCTCTCCCTCTCCCTCTCCCTATCCCTCTCTCTCTCCCTCTCCCTCTCCCTCTTCCTCTTCCCTATCCTCTTCCTCTTCCTCTCTCTCTCCCTCTCCCTCTCCCTATCCCTCTCTCTCTCCTTCTCCCTCTCCCTCTCCCTCTTCCTCTCCCTCTTCCTCTTCCTCTTCCTCTTATTCTTCTTCTTCTTCTTCTTCTTATTCTTCTTCTTCTTCTTCTTCTTCCTCTTCTTCTTCTTCTTCTTCTTCTTCTTCTTCTTCTTCTCTCCCTCTCCCTCTCCCTCTCCGTCTCCATCTCCCTCTCCGTCTCCTTCTCCTTCTCCTTCTCCTTCTCCTTCTCCTTCTCCTTCTCATTCTCCTTCTTCTTCTCCTTATCATTCTCCTTATTCTTCTTCTTCTTCTTCTTTTTCTTCTTCTTCGTCTTTGTCTCCCTCTCCCTCTCCCTCTCCCTCTTCGTCTCCATCTCCGTCTCCCTCTCCTTCTCCTTCTCCTTCTCCTTCTCCTTCTCCCTCTCCTTCTCCTTATCCCTCTTCTTCTTACTCTTCTTCTTCTTCTTCTTCTTCTTCTTCTTCTTCTTCTTCTAGAGAGAGGAATATTTGAGAGGAGAGAATGAAGTGGGTTTCCCTTTGATTCTAGGGGAAAGACTTAAAATGAGGTAAACTTAGGTCTAATAGGCTTATATAGTTGCTAGGAAAGGAATAGAATAATGTAGGGTCAACTTTGGTAAATACTAAGGACCCTAAACATTTTTAACTTAAAAATTACTAGGCTTCACGTCTTACATCACCCTTTGCACCCCCATGGCTCGCCAAGGGCACTAGGCGACTCGCCAAGGGCACTAGGCGACTCGCCAAGTGTACCCTTGGCTCACCCAAATTTCCAGCAAGCTCAATAATGGGGCAGTTTCACTAGGCGATCTTGGGGGCCAATGGGCAATCCGCCAAGTAGGTTGGCGAGCTATGACTTAGCTCGCCCTTTGTTCAAGAACCAAGGGTAAAGGGACAGCCCACTAGGCGACCTTAGGTCCCCTTTGGTGCATCGCCAAATGACTTGGGCGATCAAGCTGCCCAATCGCCAACTAGTCACCTAGGAGAATAAGTTCTCTTTCACTCTACCTTGTTAGTTTAGGCCCTTGCAACCCTATACTATTCCATAGATAGTCTTCTAAACTAAGGGGTCTAACACATGTCTTGACGTTTAACTACTAAGCCCATCATTCGAAGTACGAAAAGTCTAATCTACGACTCTAATCACATACATCATAGCTTAGAATCCTAGCTTGAGGCTCTAGTTTGGTCTACTAGTTTCTGGGCTGTTACAGTTGATGAGGCTGTGTGCCCCAAAAAGGTGCCAAGCCAAGGCTCCCTTTCATGAGCCACTTCACGGCTCATGGTCATGACCACTGACCACGGGAAGCTTCGTGGGGTACCTTGGCCTCATGGGAGGCATGACAAGTTAAGGGAGCTATTGGTCAAGGGACCACGGGCCGTGGTGCCCTTGATGATTCATGTTGGGGTTTCGTAAAGGCCCCTTGGGCGTATGTGATGCATGGCTTTGAAGCATAGATGCTGCCGCAAGACCATCGTGAGAGGTCTCGTGGTCATGCCTTCAACTTTAGAGGCCAAGACCCCCAAGCCATAGCCACTTCCTAAGGACCACAGGCAGGACCATGGCTCGTGGTAAGGACCACAGCTCATGGAGCCTGCCGTGGTGCTTGGGAGTGTGCTGCCAAGTTGAGGGTAAAATGGGAAATTCCTTTTTAGGTCCTATCTTAATGGGGTCGATTTATATTGTTTTATTTAACCTATATAAACTATTTTAAGTCATATACCACCCCTTTTACTTCATTAACCCCCCAGACCCAAATCAAATCAAAAAGTTCTTCCCCTCTCAAACATTTCTCTCTCTAAGAAACCTCCATTGAAGGAGAAGAACTTGAAGACTAGGTCTCAAGAACTCATCTTCTCTACTCCAATTTGTGAGGAAATCTTCAATCAAGGTATGGTAGTCTTGATTTATGGATAGCTTCTTTCCATAAGGCCCTTCAAAATTCTATTTCTCAAAGTTGGAATTCTCCAAAAGTGGGTTTACACTCTAAGCCATGGATTCCCTTTCAAAAACTATTTCAATGACCTAATTGATTGATATTATTATTATAATGATTAATTTCTAATGTTTTATTGTTGAATTACCCATGAATCCATGGATTTCCCTTTTTCCCTAAATTGGATCTCAAGCATGGGTATTGTTGATACTAGTAGAATGTGAAAGAGTTATGTATGTGGTGATTGTTCCAATTAAGTGGGTGTGGGTTGATTATGATGTAATTTCATGATTCTAGTATGAATATACATGTATTCTTGATTAACCTAAGATTCTAGGGTAAATTGATATAGTCTAATGTTATGCCATGAAAGAGGCAAATTGAGAGGTTAGATCTAATCTCTTAAGATTGATGAACTCCTTTATGAATTACCTTAAATTAGTAACTTAGACTTGAATTACTTACGAGTGAACCTTGTAGGCATGAACATGGGTCATGGTTGAGTAGTATTGAGATTGACTTTATATGATGCTAAATGACCATAATTGATCAATAATGAAGCATGTGGTTAGTCTACCTTGAGAATTAGGTTTACATAATTACCATGTGAGGTAATGCTTGAGAGTAAAGCTTGTAATATGAAGATGACTTCTAAGGCCTTAAAGGTAATAACTAATATGAATGAGCTATGAATGTTGAGGCTTTAAGAAGAAAGCAATTATGCATGTTGAATTGTATATGGTATAACTGTGGAAGGACTTTACCCACATGACCTACAATATGAGTATATGAACTTTACATGCAATGAATGAACTACTTGAATTACGATTATATCTATGTCTACTATCATGAATGTTAGATTTAAATGGTCTATGATCCTTGAATGCAATATATGTGAATTATGCATGATTGTGATATTATGTACATGCTTATGAACACTTTGAGAGGGAAGTGTCTATGATGATAATGTTGTTGTTGTGTCATTGCAAAGACAATCATACCCACACATTCCATGCATAAACATGATTATGATGTATCAATGGTGTTAATTGAAAGTATAGTTCTCATATACACCTTTATACATTACAATACATGAAATGTACAAGACCATGATGATCCTATTGTGTTGATTGAAAGTCCATTATCATGAAAACACACTATCTTGGTGTGAAAGGGTTACTCACATACTAATGAAGATTCTAAGGTTGAAAGTCCATTCTCACCTACTTGAATATATGAGCTATTTTATGAATTAGGTTGAACGAAGGGTGAAATACTCCTTCAAACATGTAAATCCAATTCAAAGACTAAAACAAGTAATTTTGGGAAATAATGCTTAGCACCGAGTGAATATGAAAAGTGAGGTAGAGGCCCTCCCATCAATACAAAAGGTCGGGTTCTCTAAATTATTCTCATGAGATGGAAGCTCCTCCATCAATACAATAGGTTGGGTTTCTAGAAGCAATCTCCATATCCCATAACTATATTCCCACATAGGTCTTTAGCTAGTGGATCCACCTAAAATATAATAAATTTAGTTCTACCTTAGGCAAGTAGGACACCTTCTTTAGGTGCGGGGTTACACGACACCGGATTCCATGTAGCTCACATGGTCTATGCCGGTTAAGGCTAAATTCCCTCCATGAACAAGAAAGTGAGTTATGTGCTATGGTTCCTCAAAATGGATAATTAGTATGGGTGGTATTATGGGATGCCATTCATAAATAGCATAAGTAGACTTTGAGAGTAGCCATGGTGGGTTTCTCTTATGTAAATAAACTATGAACATAAAGCATGAACTATGACTAATGACTACTGAAGAAGATCTACTTAGTGTGAGTGAGGGTATGAGACTTCACTCATACATTGAACAAGTAGACTTTGAGAGCAGCCATTGTGTGGTTCCATTACATTTAATGATTTATGAGTAAATGCATACTCAATTTGGGTTGTTGTTATGATGGACTTTCCTTGACAGGAGCTAATGAATATGCATGTTTCCTTGCCTATGAGTATTAACTATGGATGAGACTAATGTATGATAAGTATGAGCATGGTGCCCTAAAGGTGGTACTTAGTGTAGATGGGATTATGGGATCTTATCTATGCATGGCAGAAGTCTAACCTAGGGTCACTTATGTGATGGTTCTATTGTAATGAGATGGTCTTGGTATTTGACTATGTATGCACACTATGTCTTATGATTGTTGAAGTTTGCATTATGTCTATAATTGGAGACTATGCTTATGTTTATGTTGTTTTCCTTTATGCTATGATGAACAATATGGGAGTTGTTTTATGAGTACGTTCTCCAACTATTTCAAAGATGATGTTCAAATTATCATATTGCATGGTTTCAACTAAAATGTCCCTTTCAGCATGTTTTCAATGATTTTATGCATGGCATCCATACTTGGTGCATTCTTGTACTTACCCATATTTCCACTTTTTTCTACAAGTATAGGGTTTGGTCCTTGAAGGTGGCTTTCTATTGATTCAAGTTTGGGATAGATAACCCCCCTTGCGAGTTGGTTAGTCCTCAAGATTCGAGGACGAGTATCTTTCCTTAGTAGTTTCTTTTAGTATGTCTTTTGCGAACTATTGTAAGGGTTGTGTCCCTATTTGTTATTCGATTGTATTTAGAAGGCTAAATGAGACAAAGGTCTAGACTCCCATTCTCTTTTATGAAAGACTTTGATTGTAAAGAAAATTTCAAATTCCACATCATTTCTATAAGTTTTATGTTTATGATACGCTAAGGGCTTGTATGCGACTCTTTCAGGGTCAAGTACGCCGTGTTAAATCTAGGGGGTACCCCTGGGTCGTGACATACTCAAGGATTATGACATGAGTATTATTTATCACCCATGTAAGGCTAATGTTGTTGTTAATGCCTTTAGTAGATTGTCTATGGGTAGTACCGCCCATTTTGAGGATGATAAGAAAGAGTTGGCAAAAGATGTGCACAAACTTGCACAATTAGGAGTTTGACTAATGGATTCCACAGAAGGAGTAGTACTGGTGATGAATAGGGTTGAATCATCATTAGTGTCAGAAGTGAAAGAGAAGCAAGACAAAGATCCTATTTTTCTTGAATTAAAGGCAAGTGTTCATAAGCAAAAAGTATTGACTTTTTAACAAGGGGGAGATGGTCTATTGAGGTATCAAGGTAGGTTGTGTGTACAAGGGTGGATGAACTCCAAGAGAGGACCACAGAGGAAGCTAATTGCTCCAAATATTCTATCCATTCGGGTTCCACAAAGATGTAGCACGATTTGAGAGAAGTTTATTAGTGTAGTAGTATGAAGAAGGGCATTGCAGAGTTTGTTGCTAACTGTCTGAATTGCCAACAAGTTTAAGTAGAGCACCAAAGGCCTAGTTGTATGGCTCAGAATATAGAACTTCCGGAATGGAAGTGGGAGATGATCAATATGGATTTCATCACAGGTTTACCAAGGTCTCGTAGGCAGCATGATTCTATTTGGGTGATTGTTGATAGAATGACGAAATCAACCCACTTTTTGCCGGTAAAGACTACCCATTCAGCAGAAGATTATGCTAAGTTGTATATTCAAGAGGCAGTTAAACTTCATAGGGTTCCGGTATTGATTATTTCAGACAGAGGAGCACACTTTACTACACAGTACTAGAAATCTTTCCTGAAAGGCTTGGGCTTAAAAGTGAACTTAAGTACTACTTTTATTGTTAGACAAATGGTCAAGCAGAGCACACTATTAAGACATTAGAAGATATGATAAGGGCTGTGTGATTGATTTTAAGGGTAATTGGGTTGATCACCTACCTCTCATCGAGTTTGCTTACAACAATAGTTACCACTCTAGCATCTAGATGGCTCCGTATGAAACTCTTTATGGAATAAGGTGTAGATCTCCAATTGGATGGTTTGAGGTTTGTGAAGCTGGATTGATAGGATTAGACTTAGTTCATCAAGCTATAGAGAAAGTGAAAGTCATTCACGAGAGGTTGAAAGCAGTGCAGAGTAGTTAGAAATCCTACACTGATGTTAGGAGAAGGAAGTTAGAGTTTGAAGTAGATAGTTTGGTATACTTGAAAGTTTCACCCATTAAGGGTGTTATGAGATTGGTAAGAAGTATAAGCTTGGTCCCCGGTATATTGGCCGGTACAAAATATCCAAACGAGTTGGTAATGTAGCTTATGAATTATAGCTACCCCAAGAGTTGGTAGCGGTTCATTCGGTATTTCATGTTTTCATGTGGAATAAGTGCATGGGAGATCCTTCACTTATCATACCTACTGAAGATATTAGTATCAAGGATAGTTTGTCTTATGAGGAGATCCCTATTTAGATTCTAGACCGTCAGGTTCTCGAGTTGAGGACAAAGGAAGTAGCATCAATCAAGGTTCTTTGGAGAAACCAGTTTGTTGAGGAAGATACTTGGGAAGATAAAGAGGATATGAAGAAGACATATCCACATCTCTTTGATCCCGGAAAAATTCCAGACCAAGGTACTAATTCTATTCATAGTACTCTTTAATTTATATACTTGATGTGTTAGATTTGCTTGTTGGGTGTTTCAGCTGAATGTTAGATGTTACACCCTTCGCCTACTAAGAGTAATCTCATTCAACGACGAATGTACCCAAGGGAGACATATTGTAACAGCTCGCTATTTTAAAGAACTAGAAATTAAAGAGTTAGATTTAGAAATAGTCATTTTTGGAAAGAATGAAAAATCTGGAAAATTCTTTAAGTTATGTTAAGTTTAAGTTTTGGGCCAACTTCAAACGACCATAAATCATAGCTCAGGATGAGTTAGGTGTGCTAAAAGATACCTTAGAAAATATCATTGAATTATCTTTCCAACGATGCCGAGTTTGCTCAATTCTGAGTTCGTATGAGGGAGATGTGTCCATTTGAAGTTAGGCTAACTAGATAAGGAAAGTCAAAACTGGATTTTAGAAGGGTATTTTGGTCTTTTCCATACCCAACTAATTAATTTTGTTTTTGGTAATTAAGTTGGGGTTTAAACTGATGTGATTCAGTTTACGCTTTTCAAATTGAGTTAGGGTTTTGAGAGAAGAGAAAAAAAGAGCAGAAAGAGGAGAAGAAACAAAGAATCGTCGAATTCTCGAAGCTAAGATCATGGATTTCATCAAGGGGTGATCCCTACTAGGTATGTGAGATAACATAGTGTTGGGTTAGTTCACCCACGCGCCAATCATGATTCAATTCAGCGTAATTGTATTCTTGAAAGAAAAGATTATGAGTTCTTGATGAAATTTGTTTAAGTTTTTGTGGGTTCTTGTTGTTGGAGTTGTTGAGAAGTTTCTTTAATTTGATTTGTGAAATTAGGTGTGATATTGAGTATATTCCTACATATATTGCTGATATAGTCGAATCTAAGTGTTTGGGAAAAGAACCAATCGAATCTAGAGGGTTTAGAGTTGAAAATCGAGCAAGAAAATTCGTCAAAAACCTAGGGAAGGGGTTGGGGCATCGCGCCTCTCAGAGTGCCCTAAATGGGCTTCTGAAGTTTGGGCTCTGAGGCGCCACGCCAGCTAGAGCGCCCCAACCTAGCTTCTGATATTCACACTCTGGCGCCTCGTGCCACTCAGAGCGCCAGGGACGCCAGGTCTTCTACTTTTCCCATTTCTTTCTGTACTAGTTCCCTAGAAATGTACCTAATTTTTCTAGTTGATTTCTCCACTCTAAGCTACGTGTAAACGTCATGAAATCATCCATAAACATGAGATCATGAGCCTTGAATCCATGATTCAATTCAAGGAAAGTTAGGAGTCAAGTCAAGAGAAATTCAGAGAGTCTTCAAAAAGTCTTTTACAAATGTTTTAACTTTGTTTTAAGGCTTGAGTTTTGAGTTGAGTAAAGAGTAAGTGTAAAGTTCATTTCTTCAAACGATTACGGGAACTAAGTATTTCCAAGAGTTGAAATGTTTTCACATTTAAACAAAAAAGAAACACTTATTTCCAAGAGAGCTTTTAAACTAGTTTTGAGTAATTACCTTAAAGCACAGAAATAATTTTATTTTTAAAACATATAAGGTGAGAATATTTTGGGAGTAGTATTGAGCACCGTTATGGGGACGAGTTCATAATAACTCAAGTCTCCATAAACCATGTAGCCATCGTGGGTAGAAAAGGGTCATACTTTTTAGATGATTCCTTAGTTCTTTTAGTATAAACTAGCGGATCCACTTATTTGAGGCGTTCTATATCACGGCAAGGTACATGACAGTTCTGGCAGCGTGGGTGAGACACTGTATCATCACTTTAACTCATAGTGATTGTTGTCGGTTAAAGAAAATCCCACAGTACTATATTACTTTATATGGAAACTGAGTTGTTATTGTATTTCTTTAATACATTGAGTTGTCATCTACTGTTTTAAATGCTTTGTATAAACTGAACATTTATTATTGTTTTACTTTGCATTTGAGTTGAGTAAAGCTAAGGTAAGTGTTCTTTACAGATTCCTTTCAAGCTGATGTCATTTTTAGTTTTCCCCTCTCATGCTCGTACATTCAATGTACTGATGTCATTTGGCCTATTTATGATGCAGATAAAGGTAACCAGGATCAGCATCCAGCGCTATGTTGATCCAGTTGAGCACTTAGAGTCAGTTGGTGAGCCTCCTTGCTTTCTAGAGGACCTTTTTTTTATTGTTTTAGTAATTCAGTTGTTAAGATGATCAGGGGTCTTGTCCTGACATCCCTCTTTGTTTTAGAGGCTTCATAGATTGATAGTTATAGTTCTTTAGTCTTTCCATTTTCAGTTGTTGATCTTATGACTTAAGTTACCATTTCGGCTAGTCAAATATTTCTTTAAGTTATTGCATGAGGTATCCTTTGAGACTATTTTCTTGTTATTTAAGTCTTCTGCTATAAGTTAAGCCAGGCCAAGGGTTCACTTGGGGCTAACAATGGTTCTCGAGTGCTAGTCCTGCCTAGGATGTAGACTTGGGGCGTGACAGTGGGTTCCATGAGAGGACCATTGACTTGTCATATAGATGTATTTTCAGAATGTGGAATTGTTCGTTGATCCTGATAAGATGACTGATATTGTATATGTTCGGTATATGCCTGTTTTATTATGATGTGTTTACTTGGATATGTTTAGCTTATTGTCATAGCCGCGTGATCCTACCAGTACATTATGGTTGTGTACTGATACTGCACTTGCTCTTTCTTGTTGAGTAAAGGGCATCTACAGGTGGCTACTAAAAGACCTCATTTAGAATACCAGTGATCGATTCGAATTCAAGGGTGAGCCAGTTCTTCCAGGCTGCAATGTGTTCTTTATGTTTTAGTCCACTATTTTCAGACTCAGACTTTCGAGTTAGTTATTCGTATGTTTAATTGGGTTGTACCCATTTCCTTTAGACTTATGTTTCCTTGTTAGAGTTTTGGTACATTGACTTTCAGGTTCTAGGAAATAATTTCCGCAATGTTTTATTATTCGCTGTTAGAGTTTCAGAGTTTTTGGGAATTCTAATTTAATTTAGACATTTAAACCTGCTTCCGTATCTTTCAATGTCTTAGTATTTGATTATGTTATTTAGTTCTTGGGTTAGCTAATTAGTATTAATGGTTCTTCCACCGGAGGGTTAGTGTGGGTATCAGTCACGACGGTCTGGGCCGTGACAAAGTTGGTATCAGATCCCTAGGTTTGTTGATATTAATTTACAAAAAATAAGTCTAGTAGAGTCTTGCAGAACGTTACGGAGACGTCTGTTCTTTTCTTCGAGAGGCTATAGGACTTTAGTAAATCTCTCTGTTTTCTTTTGTCTCCTTTCGTGCTATAACTTGGTTCCAATTGGTATTTAGTGATCCAAATTGGTATCTAATCTTTTTTACTCTTCTGTCCACAGATGGGTAAAACTATGTTCAACGGCATCAGTCCCGTAGCTCCTGTGAATGCTCCAGCTGAGGAATCTGCAGCAAGAGGTTATGGTCAAGGTAGGGGTAGAGGAAGAGCAAGGGACAAAGGGCAGGGAAGGGTAGCACCTATTGGATGGATCTTCGGTTGAGAATGCTCCCAGAAATGACAATCCTCGTGCGCATCATGAATATATAGAGGAGAATGTTGAGGTTGAGAATGATAAGGATGTTGGACAAGAGGAAGAAGTGCAGGCTGAGACTACAGACATTCCTCCCTTAGACCCAGTGTTAGCTCAACATATTGTATCATTCCTGAAAGGATTGGTCCTGGAGTTCTTGCCGCAGTTCAAATAACTCAAGCTCCCGCCAATCCCCATATTGTTATCATTGTCCCGAAGGTGGGTGGAACTATAAGTACTAGTGTCTTTTTCCATCATTTGTTTGGTCCCATTAATGAGCATGATATGTTGACTAAGTTCATGAAATTGAAACCACTGTGTTCCATGGTTCCGAGAGTGAGGACGCCTATGAGTTCATTCTAAATTATTATGAGAGGCTTCATAAGTTGGGAATTTTCCATCAGCATGGAGTAGAATTTGTTGCTTTTCAGCTTCAAGGTGAGGCTAAGCAGTAGTGGAGAGCTTTTGTGGATTGCATATCGTCAACTTTATTCCCACTCACTTAAACCTAGTTCATGCTCTATTCTTGGAGAAGTATGTACCTCGGACTTTGAGAATTCGTAAGAAGGATGAGTTCATGGCTTTGGAGCAAGGTAGTATGTATGTGGCTGTTTATGAGGCTAAGTTCCATGCTTTGTCTAGATATGTCAGGCAATTGGTGACTACTGAGGAAGAGAGGATCCGTCTATTCGTTAAGGGACTAAATTCTGAGTTGCAGGTATTGTTTGTTCATATTACCTCTACTGTAAAAAGCTTCAATGAGGTAACTGATTTTGTGAAAAAGGTAGACGGAGTTAGATATGACGGGCATGCTAAAGTTTTGGCTAAGAAAGCTAAGAACACAGGTAACTTTCAGGGTTCTTACTCCAGAGGTTCAGGGAGGCTGACACTTGTAGCCTGGCCAATTCAGTCAGCTATGCCCGCTTCTACAAGTAATTACTCGGGGACTCCAACTCAGAATTTGATTCACGATAGCCAGGGAGTCGCACCTTCGGCGGACAGCAGACCATCTTTTGATCGTACTTGCTTTAATTTTGGAGAACCTTTGCATATGAGGAGAGATTATCCCCAACCACACATGTTGGATTTTGCGCCGCAGCATACTAGAGCAGTGGTACCCATAAGGAATTGTAATAATGGTAGAAGGCGTCCACAAGGTGGGTGAGGAGCAAATCAGCGAGGCCGTGGAGGTCGGGGAAATGGTAACCCAGGCAGAGGTATGGTGTAGCCAGTCAGGGAAGTCGCCCGTCATGATGAGAGTGATCAGTGTTATGCCTTTCCGGACAAGACCAAGGTGGAGGCGTCTGATGCAGTGATCACATGTACTATTCTTTTCTGTGACCAGATGGCTAACATGTTATTTGATCCGGGTTCGACATATTCTTATATGTCCATTCAATATGATTTGATATGATTTGTGATGCACATGATGACCCTATCCATGTTTCTACCCCAGTTGGAGAGACTATCATAGTCACTCATGCCTATCGTGTTTGTCCTATATTGTTTATAGGTTTTCAGACTTGGGCTGATTTTTGTGATTTTAGATATGACTGACTTTGATTTAATCTTAGGCATGACTTGGTTGTCCCCCTATTATGCTATGTTAAATTGTAATACTAAGTCTATGACTCTAGAGATCCCCGGTAGTGAAAAATTAGAGTGGGAAGTTATGTATAAGACTAAGCTAGCTAAGGTCATATCCTCCATTCGGGCTAGGAAACTGGTGAGGTAGGGTTGTTTGGTATATTTGGCTCATATTCGGGATGTTGAGGTTGAGTCTCCCTCTATTTAGTCTATTCATGTGGTGTCAGAATTTAGAGAAGTGTTCCATACAGATTTGCCTAGTATGCCTCCGGATAGACACATAGATTTCTGCATTGATTTGGAACCTAGTACGCGCTCAATTTCCATCCCTCCATATCGCATGACCCTGGTAGAATTAAGAGAGCTTAAGGCTCAAATCCAAGAACTTCTTGATAAGGGTTTCATCCGCCTTAGTCAATCCCTATGGGGTGCTCCTATCTTGTTTGATAAGAAAAGGGATAAGAGTATGAGGATGTGTATAGATTACCGAAAATTGAATAGGGTCACCACTTGAATGAAGTACCCATTGCCTCGAATAGATGACCTTTTCTACTAGTTTCAACGTGCATCAGTTTCCTCTAAAATTGATCTAAGGTCTGGTTATAATCAGTTAAAGATTAGGCCTAAGGATGTACCCACAATGGCATTTAGGACCCGCTATGGGCACTATGAGTTCCTAGTGATGTCGTTTGGGTTAAAAAATGCACCCACAACTTTCATGAGTTTGATGAATGGTGTGTTCAAACCATTTCTTGATTCATTTTTTATAGTATTTATTGATGACATTTTGGTTTATTCGAAAAGTGAGGAAGAACATGTCGACCATCTTCGTATTGTTCTGGGTGTTCTTGGGAAACAAAAATTGTATGCGAAATTTGTTAAGTGTGAATTTTGGTTGACTTCGGTTACCTTTTTGGGGCATGTAGTTTCAAGGGAAGGGGTAATGGTAGATCCCCAAATGATTGAAGTGGTTAAGAATTGGGTTCAGCCTAGCTCTGTGGCTGAAATTAAGAGTTTTGTGGGGCTCGCTAGCTACTATCACCGATTTGTGAAGAACTTTGCTTTTATTTCCACGCATGTGATAAGGTTGACCAAAAAGGAGGTACCTTTTGAATGGACTGAAAAGTGTGAAGAGAGCTTTCGAAAGCTTAAGACTGTTTTTACCACAGCACTTATTCTAGCACTACCGGTGGAAGGTAAGGATTTTATTATTTATTGTGATGCTTCCCATTCGATTTTGGGTGTTGTGTTAATGCAGGATAAAAATGTTATAGCTTATGCATCGCGACAATTGAAGGTGCGTGAGAGGAATTACCCAACACATGATTTAAACTTGGGAGCCGTAGTGTTTGATCTTAAGATCTCGAGACATTACCTCTATGGTGACAAGTGTGAGGTGTTTACTCATCATCGTAGTTTGCAGCATGTGTTAACTCAAAAGGATCTAAATTTGAGACAGCGAAGGTGGATGAAGTTACTCAAGGATTATGATGTGACCATCCAGTATCATCCGGGTAAGGCTAATGTAGTGAAAGTCGCACTAAGTTGGAAGGCGGTGAGTATGGGTAGTCTAGCTTGCTTGAGTGTATCCAAGCAACCTTTGGCTAAGTAAATTCAAACCTTGGAGTCTATGTTCATGTAGTTCGGTATCTTAGAGAAAGGTGGGGTGTTAGCTAGCATTGAGGTAAGGGCAACGTTCATTGAGAAGATCAAGGCCAAATAGTTTAAGGATGAGAATTTGAATGAGCTCAGAAAGAACACATTGTCTGTCAAGGCACAAGATTCGACTTTAGATGCGGAGGGTGTGCTCAATTTTAAGGGAAGGATTGGTGTTCCTCCAGTAGATGACTTGATTTAGAATTTGTTGACAGAATCCCATGGCTCGTAGTATTCCATTCATCCGGGTGTGACCAAGATGTATCGAGATTTGAAGCGACTTTATTGGTGGTCTGGCATGAAGAAAGAAATAGAGGAATTTGTGGCTAAGTGTCAAAATTGCCAACAAGTAAAATAGGAGCATCAAAGGCCTGCAAGTTTGCTTCAGAGAATGTCAATTCTAGAATGGAAGTGGGAAAGGATAGCTATGGATTTCGTAGTTGGTCTTCCCAAGACTTTGGGGAAGTTTGATTCGATTTGGGTAGTGGTTGATAGATTGACTAAGTCAGCATATTTTATTCTAGTCAGAATAGATTATAATGCGCAACAATTGGCTAAGGTGTATGTAAAAGAGATAGTAAGGTTGCACGGGATGCCCATTTCTATCATCTTAGACCGTGGTACGCAGTTCACATCCAAGTTTTGGAGGAAATTACATGATGCATTGGGCACAAAACTCACTTTTAGTACAACTTTCATCCGCAGACGGACGAGCAGTCGGAGAGAACTATCCAAGTGTTAGAGGACATGTTGAGGGCATGTGTGATTGACTTTGGTGGACATTGGGATAAGTTCCTACCTCTGTGTGAGTTCTCCTATAATAATAGTTATCACTCCAGCATAGTTATGTCACCGTTTGAGGCACTTTATGGGAGGGAATGTAGATCACCCATAGGATGGTTTGAGGCTGGAGACATGAAACCTTTGGGGGTTAAATTAGTAAAGGGTGCTAAAGATAAAGTAAGGAATATTCAAGCTAAACTTTTGGCAGCCTAGAGTAGACAGAAAGAGTATGCAGACCATAAGGTAAGAGACAGGGCATTTCAGACTGGTGAGAATGTTCTTCTAAAAGTATCACCCATGAAAGGGGTGATGAGATTTGGCAAGAAGGGCAGTGGCCTATAGATTGGACCATTTGAGATTCTTGACTGTGTAGGGGCAGTGGCCTATAGATTGGCCTTACCACTTAACTTATCTGGAGTTCCTCCGGTATTTCATGTGTCCATGTTGAAGAGATATCATGGTGACGGGGATTACATCATACAGTGGGACTTAGTATTTCTAGACTAAGATCTTCAATATGAGGAGGAACCGGTGGCAATTCTTGATCGTGACATCTGGAAGCTGACGACCAAAGAGATTAAATCTGTGAAAGTGCAATTGAAGCATTGTCGAGTTGAGGAAGCTACTTGGGAAATCGAGAAGGACATGTGAGACAAGTATTCCCAATTGTTCCATGATGGGTAAATTAGTATTTATTGTAAGAATCTATTCCCGTCGTTATAGAAAAGCCAATAGGGTAAAATTTTGGGCCGGAAAACTTTTTGGTAGTAACTTGAGATTTCCTAGCTTAGTCCAGATTCGGACGAAATCAGAGTCAGTGAGGTCTAGGGAAATTCGGTAACAAATGAGAGATTTAATATTGAATGTGATTACATGAGTGGATAACTAAGACGTTAAGGAACCCGTACGACTTTACGAAATTGAATTCGGGCGAGTAGAACTCCCAAAATTGATCTTAGCATGAACGGGTAGTTTTTTAGTGTCATGGGTTGAAGGTGTTTTGTGAAATGGGAGTTAGGAACTCTTAATTCGAATCACTGGTTCCGTGCAAGCCACTAGGGTAGGGCCGCTGTGACGTGATGGGGGGCGCCATAGCAGGCTAGTCGCGAATTTAGTCGAAAATAAACCCCAAAAACGTCAATATTCGGCAAACTTCATTTTTAAGAGTTAGGAGACAAACCAGGACAACTTCTTGACACTTTTTCACTATTCTTGAAGCTAAAGGTAAGGTTTTTACTCCCGGAATCCATTTTCGATCTGTAGAATGTAAATTCACGGGTAATTATTGTTGGGGGAGGGTTTTGGAACTGTTTTGGATGGTGGCAAAAATCCCTAGCTGCACCTTAAGATCATGGGTTTGGCCTAGGGTTGATGATTTTGATTGTAATCCGGGTAATTAGGCCTCGTTTATTGATCCTTGCATTGAATTGATTGTTTGTAGACCAAGAACAAGCGGAAAGAATCTGTAAAGGAAAGAATCAAGTTTCTTAGGAGGGTTCAAGTTTCGTTCGAGGTAGGTGATGGTTGTCATTTCATGTTGGTGTGATGTATGTTAGTAATTACTTTATTTTAATGCATGTATGTATGCGAATGTGCATTATTGATCACATTAATCGTAAATAAGTATGAATGAATGATAGTATGCAATGAATCAACACTTGATTGGATGATTATGAAAAAGTACATTGTGATTGTGATTGTGGCCTGTTGAATGGATCAGGTGTTACGTTCCAATACACTAACTTGGATCGCGTGCCACGTTCTGATGCATATATAAGATCGGGTGTCACGTTCGGCACACAAATTTAGATCGGGTACCACGTACCGGTACACTAACAGTTTGGGTGTGGTTCCATGAGAGGACCATTGAATTGTCATATAGATGTATTTTAAGAATGTGGAATTGTTCGTTTATCTTGATAAGATGATTGATATTGTATATGTTAATTATATGCCTGTTTTATTATGTTGTGGTTGCTTGGATATGTTTCACTTATTGGAATAGCCGCGTGCTCTTACAAGTACACTGTGGTTGTGTACTGATTCTGCACTTGCTCTTTCTTGTTGAGTACAGGGCATCTTCAGGCAGCTACTGACAGACCTCGTTTAGAAGACCAGTGAACGCTTCGAATTCAAGGGTGAGCCAGTTCTTCCAGGCTGCCATGAGTTCTCTATATTTTAGTCCACTCTTTTCGGACTCGGACTTTCTAGTTAGTTATTCGTATGTTTAATTGGATTGTTCCCATTTTATTTAGACTTATGTTTCCTTCTTAAAGTTTTGGTATATTGACTTTCAGGCTCTAGGGAATAATTTCCCCAATGTTTTGTTAGTCGTTGTTAGATTTTTGGAGTTTATGGGAACTCTAATTTAATTTATACATTTAAACCTGCTTACGTATCTTTAAATGCCTTAGTATTTGATTAAGTTGTTTAATTCTTGGTTTAACTAATTAGTATTAATGGTTCTCCCACCAGAGGGTTAGTGTGGGTGTCAATCACGACGGTCTGGGTTGTGACAACACATATGTACCTACCTATCCATATTACTCACACAACTACCCACTCATTGCATAATTTCATAAGTGCCGAATTCCCCATGAGATTCAATTTAATTGCCCTCCTAATGTCAAGTCCCCATGAGATTCCATGACTACTCATTTGTAGTCGTTCCGTGAAAATACATTTTACCAATATTCTAAGTCATCTATATTATATTATATTACTTTAATGAAAGCATGAACTCCGAACTTGAATGTTAAATTACTATAATATCTCTAACTTAGGTTATGAATTTTTCAATGAATTGAGACTTTTTCGATAAGTTGTGACTTTTTTCGAAAGGTTGTGATTTTTTGATGAGTTGTGACTTTTCCAAAGAGTTGTGAATTTTTTCAGTAAGTTGTGACTTTTCCAAAGAGTTGTGAATTTTTCAATAAGTTGCGACTTTTCCAAACAGTGGTGACTTCTCGAAAAGGTCATGACTTTTCAGATAAGACACAAAAAACATTTGTTCGTGCCACCCTTTGTCGACTATAAATAGAGGGGCTTCCTCTCATTTTTCAACCACAATTTTTTTAATCTTCTACCTTTCTTCTTCTTCCATTTTAAACTTTTTTGTGTTATTTATTGTCGTTGAGCAAGTACGAAGTAAATTTTTTGTGTGATTTATTATCGTTCAGCGAGTTCAAAGTTTGGTGGAATATGAGGTAACACTATTCTGATGAAGTAAGTCGTTCTATTCTAAGAGGGTATATTCCATAACCTCGAGTACTTGAGAAAAATAATTTTGATGATATGATAATTTTTTTTTGCTTAATATATACTTTAGTATGTAATGTTCTAATATATAAAGTTAACATGATGTAGTCTAAATTCATTTATTTTTGTTAACAATTTCTCTTCTGATGTAGATGTATGCTTCTGAATACCTTTTCCAAAATTTAGAGAATTGCCACAATGTGTTTTTGATGGTCAAGACCAAAGAATGAATTTATTTATCAATGTTACTTATGTGATTTAGACTCTAATGAAGTTTGCTTCAAAATAGTAATTACTATATAAACATTGCCTTTTTGTTTTACTTATTTACTATTTCTTAATATTTCAGTATTTTAGACGAAGAAAAGTTCATATGACTTGTAATAATGCTAGTTGAAATTTTTATTATTTATTTAATAGTTAATTTTATGAGATAAATATTTTCATTAATGCAAATATATATTTATATTTGGGTAGGTATTTGTATTTAAATTAAACTATTATATATGTCACAAATGTATTATCAAGTTAACAAGATCTTCTAAACTTTAAAATATATTATTTTAAACTGTTCCGAGTTCCTTTTTAAAAAAAAAACTCACAACCAATGTGAAAATATGTGAATATAAAAATTGTAGTTGTTCTATACACATGTTCATATGACATCTAAATAATTTAACATGGAATACACATCCAAAGCATATCTGGTTAGATGAAAAGAAAAATACAAAGCAAATATTGTCTATAATGTAATATTAGTGAGATAAGACTAATTAAATGATTAACCTCATCAAATTGAAACAAATATATACATTATTGCATTTAACTAATAAAATTTTTCATTGACCATCTTCATAGGTTTGCGTGAATAAGAAATATATATGACGATCCACGTTGAACATTCACAAAAGAATCTGCAATATTATTTTTTGCTAAGCTTATTATTCAAATCTCCGCTTAAATAAGCAATACTATTTACTATAACATATATTTTTGGAAGTGGTAATCACGTACAATGCACGTGTCAAAAAACTAGTATCATTATAAATGCTAATTTTTTGGTGTCTTTTTCCGATGTGGTACAAAAGATACAATGACACTACACTAATTTTTCGTGTCTTACTCCAATTGGATTAATTTTTAAAGTAAAATTTAATTAATTTAATTGGGTATTTAAAATACCATTTAGATATTCATAAATTCTACAAAAGTACTCTTAATTCATCTCATATCAATATGGTAATAAAATATATCTTAATTATTGGCTAAAGTTCATGTAATTTGACTCTTAAAAAGTGAAACATGACAATTATTTATATATTCAAAATAAACCACTACCACCCAACACTCATGAAAATTTTATGCTTACACTTCCTATGAGATAATGTTCATAACGAAACATATTAAACATAGACAAAATTTAAATTATGCATACAAAGATTTTATAAATAAATAATTAAAAATATAAATTAATTTATAAGTTTAAAGTGCAAGAAAGTTATAATCAATAATTGATAATATATCTTATTAGGTATTTGTGGTATTTTTAATTTTAATTTACATTTTAATTTTAATAATTATATTTTAACATACTTAATTATATTTTTGCAAATAAATATCATTTAATAATTTACTATATTTATATATATATATATATAGAAATTACGTCATTTTAATGCTTATAGAAAAATATCAATTGGATATACAAGTAAAATTTGTTTATTTTTCTTTTAATGTAATTTTATCAATGAAGGGTAATTAAACTTCACTTTAATAATGTATATCATCGAATTTTTCTATACTTTAATACAATTCTTGACTTATTCAATAATACAAAATTTAATATAAATAATATTAAATCAAAATTAATTAAATTTATGATAGTTATTTTTCTATTGGATAAATAACTAGCCATATAATTTTAATACTTTCTATCTTTTAAATTGAAAAAAAAAACACAAAAAGAAACCGCATCATTGGTTACTTGTGATAAGTTAAAAATATTTATAATTAAATTTGTAGTAATGTTCCAACACCGTATTAGGTTGATATTACTATATAATAATTACTTAATCTAAAATTAGAGTAAATATTTAACAATAAAATTCATTTTAATGTCATTGTTATTTTTAGATTATTGTAATTTTTTATTTGGTTAAATATGTTTAAAAGAAAATATTCCTCGAAGTTTTCAAATAATTTTTTTTTTTAGATTAAAACAAAAACCTTCCAGTAAAATTATATTTAAAAACGTTCAAGTATGCATTCCTCAAAAAATCTCCAATCAAATTCACAATAATAAAATCCCCAAGTAATTCTACAAGTAAAAAAAATCCCAAGTAAATCCTCAAGAAATAAATTCCCAACAAAATTAGTAGAACATAAATCCTCAGGTAATACCGCATACAAAATTACTTCTAAGTAATTTTTTCAGTTTTTATTTCTAGCTAGATCGGGAAATAAGTTTATTTATGAATTTTCTTTCAAAAAAATTTTAAATTAGTTTTTTTTTCATTACTTGCGAATTCACCTATAAAAATGGTACTTGCAAATTATTTTCCCCAAATAATTCCCCAGGTAATAATTTTATGAAAAGGTACTTCTTTAGAATTCTAGAAATCCTAAATGACTCTTGTTCTTCCATATTCCCTTTCTAATAAATAACTTACAATTCAAAAAATCATTAAAATAATATTATTTAATTAATTTAATTTAGTCTAGGGGTAAAATGGTAATCCAACTTTTCATCTTTGGAGCTTCCTACTTATAATAATATATGATGATATGATGGTTTTCAAGTGCTGACACAGTGATGGAATCGATCTCGTCTTCACTCCATTGAACCAATCGAAACTCTAAGCTTGGTTCTTCAGCCCATCACTATACCTTGTTTGTCTCTTAAACCAATTATCATGGGAGTTGTGAATCCCTTAGTTAGATCTACTACCAGGAAGTGCAGATCTTGGTGTAAACGTAACTCGTCATGTAAAACAAGTTCTACTATTGCGCCGAAGCTTAACTCTAACCTTCAAAATGTGCAGATCCATTATCCACATATGCTATGAACAAAATTTAGGTTGTATGTTTCAGCTCTATCTTATTGTAGTTCTATCTCCCTACAAAGAATTAATGGAGTGAACCCCATTCAGGATTTTTTAAAAAAAATCAAAATGGGGCAAGGCCCATAAATTCCTAAAAATATAAGAGTATACAAGCACTGACCGGGACCAAAAGTGACCTGGTCCAGCAACAAGAACACCAGTAGAGAGAGTAAATATCTGATACAAACAAAAAGGTGCAAATTAGGAAAGTAAAGGTCTAAACTTCCAGCTCTTTCAACCTAAGTCGTCACCATTGATTCCCTTTCTCTTCCATTGATGAGTTAATCAACACCAAGATCAAGTGCATATCTCATACCACTCCAAGCATCGTATCGGATATTTGATGATTTCTAGGTGATAATCTAGATCCGTCGAAGGAGCGCAACTCGGTTTTTGTGTTCATCTATGATTTGATCTAATTCCCAGCTTGTAGCTTACATGGCTCGACCAATCCTGCGTCTCCCAGATAATCAGTTGATGAAGCTCCACCTCGAATATCAAGCCTTTTGACAATGCAGATCCCCAAGAACAGGTCCACAATAACTATACCCAAAGCTAAGTCTCAAATCTCTAATCTATTTTCATTTAAGTTTTATCTTCCAAGCAAAATCGCAATGGGTTGAATCCCAATTAGGATTAATACCACCATCTTGCCTATCTCTGTATTCAAGATGATGAAGGTTGGTGGACTAAATTTAATAATGGTAAGTTCACTATTAAATCAGTTTGGGAGCCATTGAGGTACAAAAAAGAAAAGGTTGAAGACATGGTGAGATTGTGGATAAAAGGGATTTCTTTCAAAATCCTCTTTCTTGCTCGGAGAATTTGGTTCAGAAAGATCCCTATGGCTTCTCTAGTGCATAGATGGAACTGTAATTATTTTTGGAATTGTAGATGTTGTATAATTTTGGAAGAAGATACTTTTCAACATTATTTTCTAACACGAGAATACACTACAAGAATTTGAAGCCACTTTATTAGTATAATTGAAGTTGTGGGCCCTATTCTCAACTTGAAGTAGTCCATAAGGTTGTGGTGGGCAGTAGAAGGCAACTATAGAGTGAAGGTAGTTTTCCAAGATATCTTTACATTATTTTGTAGTTTTTGTGGAAGCGAATGAATACTATTATTCACGGAGGTTCCTTTACATAATTTAGAGTGCTATGGGGTACTAATGATACAATTTAGAAATTCATTCTTGTTAGATTGAAAGGGAAATGTAGTAGCACTCTTGGCCTCTTATTCTTTCAGAATTGGAATAGTACAAACCTAACTTCTCTTTTAAAATTGTTAGATGGAACCCTCGTCCTCCTAATTTACGGAAGTATAACACTCATGGAGCATCAAAAGGAAATCATGGTCCTAGTTCATCAGTCTTTTATATCAGGGATCATAGTGGTAATCTGGTAGTAGCTAATTGTTTCAAAATTCATGATACAACTAATATAGTATTGAAGTTAGAGCTATAAGGGAGAGTCTTAGTTACTGTATTGAGCATGAAATTGCTAATATCATTATTGAAAGTGAGTCTTTAGCTATGGTGTATATTTTGGAGGGAGCGTGGAAAGTGTCATGGAATGTGGCATTGTATTCTCACGAGATTGAGAAGAGATATTTCACAAGAGTAAACATTCCTTTAGAAAAGGAAATACTCTTGTAGATTTTTTTACTAATTTAGTTTTATCTCTTGCAAGTGATTTTTAGATCAACCACTTTCAAAAAGTTCATAGCGCAGAAAAAAGGATACTCATTCGAGCCAATATGGTAGGCCATACATTAGGAGGAACCTACATGATTAACAAAGCAAATAGGGGTATGTGTATCATAGTCCATGATCCATTACTGATTACATGTAAGTTCAATTTTCAAAAGGTAATTTCTTTTATTATGATAAGATAAAATTTGAAGTAAATTCAATATATTTGTGTACTTACACCTGGTGAGAGATTGGGGTGTCCATTACCAAATCAAAACTTTAGTTTCAGCTAAATATCACCATCAACAAGGCGGATTTGTAGAAACCTACAAAAGGATGCAACATATATTTTCTTTGAGTTCATTGTGGTAGAATCATCCAGATAAACTGTTAAATAATGGTGTAAAGAACATAATCCACTGCTTCAAAAAGGAAAATCTAGAGTTCTCTCAAGTGGAGAGTTATTTGGAGATACGGGTAACTGGAATGTTGTTATTGATAGAAGAGGTAGTCCTCTTAAAACTATCACACCCAACACTGAGGTGAGTAACAAATTTGACACCCTTACACATGAAGAGGAGAATCAATCTAAATATATCAAAGGGGTCAATGATAACACATCTCACAACAACAATACAGAAATGAAAAAAGGAGAACTGCTAAAGATTGGGTAACAAAAGTTTTTGGGCCAGTGCTACAAGGAGAACAACGCAATGAAGAGCAAATAGAAGGCGAAACAAATCAACACATTATGGCTTATAATGAAACAACTCTAATGGGAATAAAACATGCGGATCAACAACAACACCACGAGGTGGTGTCACTTGTTCACGTACATGTGGGGAAAGAGGTGGTACAAAATGTTAGCAGCAATCCGAGCAACACTGTCTAGGAAGAGGAAATTCAATTTATTGGAGAAGGGGGGCATGAGAAGAAAGATGAAGCTAGTATTGATTCCTTGATTGATACTTCGAGTAGCCCTATAATTCATTCAAAACTGCAAATAAATCAGTATGAAAATGAGATAACAAAGGAAAATAAATGTCAATTTACAGAAGTCTCTCAGGAATCTGATATAAGCAATATTTTGAGGAACGATAAGGAAGCTGATAAAGAAAATGAGCTAGCTATTTTAGCATTCCCTATAGCTATTGAACAAGATTCTCAAGGGGAGATATTTTAGTCTCCTAATGAGATTCTTCATGACATTCTCACACACAAAGAAACAGGGATTGAGAAGCAATAATTATGTGGCAGTAATCAGATAGAGAAGTCAAAAGATCAAATATATAGAGATACTGATTTGTCACCTAGAAGTATTAAATCAATGAGATCCGCAAGAAAGGGTAAAAAGAAAGGAAGTGAAGATATTATTCATCCCATCAGAACTCAGCCTAAAAGGCATGTGACTAATAAGCACCAATGTTGTTAATGAAATCTCTCATATGGAATATTAGGTCGGTAAGGACTCGAAATTCTTCCCAAAGAGTCTAGATGTTACATAGTTTTCACAAATTCAACTTTGTTGCTCTGATGGAACCCTTTCAACATGTGAGAGAGATGAACATATATAACAGAAGACTAAAAATATCAAAGGGGTATGCTAACAAAAATGGAAAAATCTGGTTGTTTGTGAATCATGGATTTGATGTCACAGAAGTAAGAAACTCTGAGCAACAACTTTCTATTTTGATCAGGAATCACACTTCTAATTTAATAATCTGTGTTACTATTGTTTACGCTAACTATGACACGACCCACAAAATGGAACTCCGGGATGAATTGTCCCAAATTGTTGATGGTCTAGATTATCCATGGATTATAGGAGGGGATTTTAATGTGGTTCTTAACCTAGATGAAAATATCGGTGAACTTCCAATAATGGGACATGAGATTGAAGATTTTCAAAATTGTATTGAATCAAATGATGTGTACTAGGTTCAATATAAAGGCAGACTGTTCACTTGGTGGAATGGTAGAACAGATTGTGACTCCATATTTGAAAGATTACATAGACTATTGGTGAATACTATGTTTTTTTGACCAATTCAACGTGTCTGAAGTGGAGAATCTTCCCAGAACAGGATCAAATCATGCTCCTCTATTATTCTCATGTGAAAATAGAGTATCCATATTCATGAAACCTTTTAGATTTTTTGAATTTTTGGATGGATCATAGTGGTTTTAAGGATGTGGTTAGACAGAATTGGGATGATAATTATTCAACTAATCCATTTTTGGACTTCAAAAGGAAAATAAAGAAAGTACAGACTGCTCTGGCATCATGGAGTAGGGAGACTTATGGGGAAATTTTCAAACAACTCATCATAAGAGAAGAAATTGGAAGAATTAAGGAAAGCAGTTTGAGGAATTTCCTTCTCGAGATAATAGAGGTACTATGAAAAGGGCAAAGGCTGAATACACTAGATATCTGCAACTGGAGGAAAAAAATTGGCAACAAAAGGCAGGGTATGACTAGTTTGAAAGTGGGGATAGGAACACAAGATTCTTTCATAGCTTGGTGAAAGGGAGAAGACAAAAAATAAAGGTAACAAGAAAACAGAATGCACTTGGGCAATGGCAAGAAGATGATATGGAAATCTCTCAAGAGGCAGTAGCTCACTTTCAGAACCAATTCAAGCAGGAGAGAGATCAAACTAATGTCACTTTACTGGAACATATTCTAGAATTAATCTCTGAGGATGATTACACAGAATTAGGAATTGTACCAGATGAAGAAAGATTGAAGAATGTTGTGTTTAAGTTTAATGGGATAGCTCTAGTGGCCTGGATAGACTTACATGTAGATTCTATCAAGTTTGCTGGGACATTATAGGTAATGATATTTTGAGAATGGTTCAAGCCTTTTATGATGGAAGTTCCTTACCTAAATCTATTACTCATACTAATTTGATTCTCATACCTAAAAAGGATAATATTTAGTCCGTTTAAGATATGAGACCTATTAGTCTAAGTAACTTCATTAATAAGATCCTATCAAAATTTATTCATGACAGACTAGAGAAGATTTTCCCAAGACTGATTTCTGCTAATCAATCTGGATTTGTTAAAGGCAGGAGCATCATTGAGAATGTATTATTAGCTCAGGAGTTTGTTACAGATATATCTAAGAGGGGAAAGCTTGAAAATGTGATAATAAAGTTTGATATGTCTAAGGCTTATGATAGAATTTCTTGGTTTTTCCTTATGAAAGTGCTAAGGAAAATGGGATTTTCTTGTATGGTGGTTGATTTGATCTAGAGTTTGTTAGCACACAATTATTATTCTATTCTTCTTAATGGACAATCATATGGTTTTTTCCATTCTTCTAGAGGTGTTAACAAAGGGGATCCTTTATCTCCTGCTCTATTCATCATGTCAGTTGAGGTACTTACTAGAGCCCTTAACTCACTATTTGAAGACCCCCAGTTTGTTGGGTATGAGATTCTTAAATTGAGTGCAAATCTAAATCACTTGGCTTTTGCTGATGATACCATTATTTTTACTTCTTCTAATGGCTATTCTTCGGAGAAAATTATGTCTATTTTTCAGGATTATGCGAAGCAATCACGTCAAAAAATTCAATAAGGAGAAAAGGTTTTATTATCTACATCAGAACACATCAGCATCCATAGATATCTAGATAAACCAGATTACAGGAATGGTTAGAGGGAAGTTTCCTATGAAATATCTAGGATGTCCTAGTACACATACTAGAAAGAGAAAGGAGCACTATATAGATTTGTTTGACAAGATCAAAGGTAGATTGCAGAGTTGGAAAGGTAGAATGTTGTCATATGGACGTAAGGAAGTACTTCTATCAAGTGTCCTTAAGAGCATCCCCATCTATGTTCTTTCTTCTATCATACCCCCAAATTATGTTATCAAAGGGATATATAGAATTTTCACTAAGTTCTACTGGAGTAATAAAGAAGATTGTAGAAATAAACACTGGTCTAAATGGGTGGATGTGTGTCTCCCTAAACATGAAGGGGGTTGGGGTTTAGGTCCATGTTTGATGTTTCGAAGGCAATGTATGCAGAACTATGGTGGAACTTCAGGACCAAAGATACCATGTAGTCTAACTTCATGTGGACAAAGTATTGTAAGAAACAAATTCCAGCTCTTGTTCAATGGAAACGAGGATCTCAAATCTGGAAGTACATGTTGGAGAATAGGAGGGGTTCTATAATAGTATATGTGATTGGAACCTATAAGAGGTACTTCCACTATATGGTATGATAATTGGTCTTACATGGGACCTTTGAATGTACATGCATCTAAGGTGCACACTTGCCACCCCATAAAAGAAATTGGTGAATTTTTAAAGGAGAATGGGTGGGATTATTCAGCTATGAGAGAGTTTGTCCTTGATTATGTCGTAGATCATGTCAAACAAATTTAATCCTGCATATCTCAGTAATCGGGGAGATAAAGCTTGGTGGATTGAAACCAACAATAGCTAGTTTATTGTTAAATCATCTTGGGAATTGTTGAGGTGTAAAAAAGACACAGTTGAAGACATGGCAAAATTGTGGATAAATGGGGTCCCTTTTAAAATACTATTCCTGATGTGGAGAGTTTGGTTTGGAAAGATACATGTTGCTACCTTAATACATAGATGGAACTGATATTACTTATTGGATTGCAGATGTTGTATAAGCCTGGTTGAAGAAACTATTGAGCATTTATATTTGACCGGGGATTTCTCTAACAGAACTTGGAACCACTATTTACATGCTACTGGAATTGTGGGTTCTATGCTCAATTTAAAACAATTCATAAGGTTGTGGTGGAAAGTGGAAGGAAATTACAGAGTGAAGGTAGTGTGTGAGGCTATACCTATCTTTATTTTATGGTTTTTGTGGAAGAAAAGAAACACTATTCTTCATGGAGGGTATTTCTCAGAATATTGAGTGGTTTGGGGTATTAATTATACAATTTCGAAATTCATCCAGATCAGATTTAAAGTACAATGTAAAAGAACTTCTTGGCCATGTATCCTATCATAATAGGAACAGTACAGACCAAGATCTTCCTTTAGAATTGTTAGATGGAACCCTCCTCCAACTAATATCCTTAAGTGCAACACAGACGGTGCATCTGCTTAATGGTGGTATTAATCCTATTTGGGATTCAACCCATTGAGATTTTGCTTGGAAGATAAAACTTTAATGAAAATAGATTAGAGATTTAAGACTTAGCTTTGGGTATAGTTATTGTGGACCTATTCTTGGGGATCTGCATTGTCAAAAGGCTTGATATTCGAGGTGCAACTTCATCAACTGATTATCTGGGAGATGCAGGATTGGTCGAGCCATGGAAGCTACAGGTTGGGAATTAAATTGAATCATAGATGAACACAAAAACTGAGTTGCTCTCCTTCGACGGATCTAGATTACCACCTAGAAATCATCAAATATCTGATACGACGCTTGGAGTGGTAAGAGATATGCACTTGATGTTGGTGTAGATTGACTCATCAATGGAAGTGCAAGGGAATCAATGGTGACGACTTAGGTTGAAAGAGCTGGAAATTTAGACCTTTACTTTCCTAATTAGCACCTTTTTGTTTGTATAAGATATTTACTCTCTTTACTGGTGTTCTTGTTGCTGGACTCAGGGGCGGAGCCACGTAGGCTCCAGGGTATCCAATTGGACACCCTTCGTCGAAAAATTATACTATATATACACGTAAAATTTTGACTTTATATTGGTATATATAGAATTTGGACCCCCTGAAATAACAAAGTGATGCGCAGTGGAGTTGGTAATAACCTGTGCAATCCTACTCTTTGTCTCGGTTTGATTCCCCGCAAGGTTGTTTTTTTGTTTTTTCTGTAATTATTTTGACTTCTGTAATTCAACTAAGTAAATAAACATGCGTAATTTTAACATAAAAGTTCAGTAGCTTGGTGGTTAAAAGTATCATGAAGGTCTCTAAGACCCAAGTTCATATCCCTCCTCTACTAACTATTTCTTTTCAATTAAAATTGAATTATTTCCTTAAATTTTAATACCTTTTCCTTGTAGAATAAAATTTCCTTAAATTTAATACTTTTTCTTGTGGATTTCTTTCAATTAAAATTGAATTATTTCCTTAAATTTTAATACCTTTTCCTTATCCTTATGGAATAAGATTTCCTTAAATTTTAATACTTATCCCTTATGGAATAAGGTTTTCTTTCTCTATAAATAGGAGACTCATTTACCCAAATTATATCACAATATTATTAAGAATAGAATCCCAATAATTCTCTCTCTGTTTTTTCTTCTCGTTCTATTATTTTATAACAAAAATAACCAACTTAATATTTTAGTTTCAAGTTTCAATAGACATGAGGAATCATTATAATAGAGTACCAAAAAAAAGTTTGACTTCTCTAAGTCAACCAAATAAAGAAACAACAGTAGATCAATTAGAGATGTTGTCACATTCTTCTCAAAAACAAAGCATTGATTTAAATACTATAAAAATGACTTGCGAAATCGAATGGATGATGAGTTTTTAGACGGTTGTATAGTGTCTTATGGAGAAAAGAAAGTATTTCGTACTATTTCTAATGAGTCTATTATAAAAACGTTTCAGGTTATTAAACCTCGTCGAGTACAATTGTAATAATATATTTAAATTATGTTTTCAATAGTAGTTTATTTTTTTAATGTTAGTTTTGAATAATACACTTGTAATTCTATTAAAAATATTCCTATATTTAATTAAATATTGCTTAACTTGATTATTTGTTTTGGTAATTTAAATCGTCATTTTTGTAAAAAAAATTACTATTAAAAGTTTGGACACCCTTCATTAAATTCCTGGCTACACCACTAGTTGGACTGGGTCAGTTTTGTTCCTAGTCAGTGCTTGTATACTCTTATCTTTTTAGGAATTTATGGGCCTTTGCCCCATTTTGATTAAAAAAATAATCCTGAATGGGGTTCACTCCATTAAATCTTTGTAGGGAGATAGAACTACAATAAGATAGAACTAAAATATACAACCTAAATTTTGTTCATAGCATATGTGGATAATGGATCTACACATTTTGAAGGTTGGAGTTAATCTTCGGCGCAATAGTAGAACTTGTTTTACATGACGAGTTATGTTTACACCAAGATCTGCATTTCCTGGTAGTAGATTTAACTAAGGGATTCACAACTCCCATGATAATTGGTTTAAGAGACAAACAAGGTATAGTGATGAGCTGAAGAACTGAGCTTAGAGTTTCGATTGGTTCAATGGAGTGAAGACGAGATCGATTCCATCACTGTGTCAGCCCCTGAAAACCATCATATCATCATATCATATATTATTATAAGTGGGAAGCTCCAAAGATGAAAATTTGGATTACCATTTTACCCCTAGACTAAATTAAATTAATAAAATAATATTATTTCAATAATTTTTTGAATTTTAAGTTATTTATTAGAAAGGGAATGTGGAAGAACAAGAGTCAATTAGGATTTCAAGAATTTAAAATAAGTACATGAATCAAGATCCCCCCCCCCCCTAATTTACCCCTAGACTAAATTAAACGTCAAATTAATTAAATAATATTATTTTAATAATTTTTTGAATTGTAAGTTATTTATTAGAAAGGGAATGTGGAAGAACAAGAGTCATTTAGGATTTCTAGAATTTTAAAGAAGTACATTAATCAAGATTTCCCCCCTTTTTATCCTTAAATTAATGAATATGAAGAGTTGTAGACAAATCAATATATACCACTACCAAATACTAATTTATTATCTTGAATTGTTCCACTAGAATTTCTACGTACACCTATGGTAAAGTTCCTTTTTTTTTCATCTTCTATTGTTTGTTTGTAAGATTTTTATCATTTATATATTCTTTTCAAATTAGAAAGGACTGTTTCAATTCTAGTTCTTTATTTATGATTGTTTCTCTTTCTGAAATTTCTTGTTAGTATTTTGTGTAGAAATGTAAAATCACTATACATATTGCCTTGCAATGTATACTGAAATATGTTAAAGAAGTACATTATTATGTAAATGCTAATAATACCTTTTCCAGCCTCTTCAAATTCCTAATAAAAATTCCACACGTTGTTGCCTTATTTAAAGTTATGCTAAATAATGTTAATAATTTCCTTTCTTTTACCGCCTCTTCAAACCTTAAAGATACACTCAAAATGTCTTTGGTTGTTTTATTTAATGTTATATTAACTACTAATAATATCATTTACAACCTTCTAAAAATTGTACACAGTCAGAACTTATAACAATAAAATTGTTTTGACCCTCTATTTTCCTTTATTAATCCAACACCATCAATAATAATTTTATATTATGTTTTACTAATTAAATATCTTATATAAAAGGATATCAATTATATGTGTAACCCTCACAATTGGATGAAACAAGCTCAACATGTATGCCTCTTCTTTCATTTTGTTTTGTTACTTAAAAGCTTAAATCCTCTCATTTATCCTATTTATTGTATGATCACTTTTATCTTTATTCTTATGTAGCTCTATTGGTTTTATTTTAATAATATATGATGCATATTTTCTTATATGCAAGTCATTTGTTTTTTAGGTTGGTCCATAAGTGTGTGTATGCATATATATATCTATATACATACAAAAGTAAAGTTATCTTTTTTTATATGCATTTATTTTTTGCACCATATAATTTTTTATTTATATTGTTTTCTTTTTTCTACCATACTGTTAATATCTCACAAATGATTGTGTTGTATTTCATAATTCAATTATATGTATATCACTTGACAAAAATTTCTTTTGTCAAAATTTACAGATGGGAGAATTAAATTTTTTGAATGAGCCAAAGATGATGAAGGGTATATATATGTAATTATTATTTATATATGTCAATTAAATATTTAAACAATGATTATTTTATAACAAATAATTACTTTTATTTTGTTGGTGTAGACTATGAAATTGATAATGATCTACTAGCCATCCTAAGGAAGGCATATGTTGATCAAATTTCTCTACAACTATTACAAACACCACTCTCCTTCGACGACAAGTTCTCAATATGTATGCATTTGTAAAAAAATTGGAGGGTATTATTCCTTAAAAAGAAGGCGGAAACTTGAAGGCATTAATTATTTTGTAACTATAATGTCGACATTTGAATTATGTGTTATAACATATTAAAAAAAGAACTTTTAACAAGTTGAATACTTCATATATTATACGAATTGTATAATTGAAGTCGTTATAGTATAGTTTTCAAAACAATTCAATTGATAAAAATATTTTTGTATGATGTATCTTGCAATGATCATAATATCAGTTGAATATGTTGCACCTTTCATTGATTCGATCTTGTATTTTACACACCGTACACTTATATTTTAGAAGTATTTATACTAATTATCACGGTATACACGTGCGTTGCACGTGTTCAAAAACTAGTAAAAGTATAAGCATTAAAACTCTTTTACCATTGGAGGGTAAGAATTAAAGATCTTATTTTGATTGTAGCTAGAATTAAAGATCTCACCTTGATTGTAGCTTGAATCACAACAATGGAAGTGTATGATGATTAAGATTTTAGAGGAGTGTATAAGGAAGGAGCTGGAAGCTTCCAACTACTCGTGTTCTCACTTTTCTAATATACTTTATTTTTTTATTATTTCCATCGGATATTTTGTACCATTTTCTTATGCTTCTGTTTCTAGACAGGGTCACTTTTGGGCTCAGTTATTTGTAAATATTTTCTTTGTTTTTAAGAATAAATGGGCCTCACCTGATTAAAAAATGACTTGTTTGTTTAAAAGTTAGTCAATTTAAATAGGATCTTTAATGAATATTTACTTTCGAAGATGAGATACCATCCACATTAATTAGGGTAACGTCTCTCAATTATGTTTTACATTTTTCATTACCTTTCTAGATTTAAACACCATATATGGATTAAGGATTTGTTGATGGTTGAAATCCTCCTTATCATAAATTAAGCCAACAATTAGCATCGACATTTATGTCAAAGTGATTTTAACTAGCATAAAAATATGACAATTTCAAAAAATTTATGTTTTATTTCAAATTTTACATCTAGTATGTAAGTAAAACTTAATAGACATCAGGATCTTAAATACATTAATATTACAGATTGTCACGAGCCAGATCGTCGTGATTGGCACCCACACTATCCATTCGGTGGGAGAACCACTACTACAACCAAACTAAGCAACTAAAACAATACTAAGACAATTAAGTTACGGAAGCAAGTTAATAACTAACAACTGCGGAAATTTAATACCTAGAACATGAAAGTCAATGTACCAAAACATCTAAACAAATGATCCAAGTCTAAACAAGAAGGGGAACATCCCCAAACTAATAAACTAATCAACTAACTAGAACAAATATCTAAGTCCAGAAATGATGGACATTGACAAAAGAAAATTCCATGGCAGCCCGGAAGAATTGGCTCACCCTTGAATTCGAAGCGACAATCACTGATCTTCTAAGTGAGGTTAGTCGATAGTCGCCTGAAGATGCCCTGTACTCAACAAAAATAAGATCAAGTACAGAATCAGTACACAACCACAGTGTACTGGTAGGATCACGCGGCTATCCCACTAGTGCAACATAAAAAGTTAAACAACAATATAATCACATGCATAATATATAAATATATACAACATTATCAACAACCAACAACTTAACATTTTATAGCACATCATTGGTCCTCTCACGAAACCCAAACCCAAACATTTAGCTTTCCAGAACGTGGTAATCCGATCCCATATTTATGCCGGAACGTCGCAACCGATCCAATAATTATGCCAAAACGTGGCAACCGATCCCATAATTATGCTAGAACGTGGCAACCGATTCAATAGTTATGCCGGAACGTGACAACCGATCCCATTCACACACCACAATCACAATCACAAGTACATCATCAAGATCATAAAATTCAGTAATGATTTCGTGTCATCGATAATTCATTGATATACCGTGAGTTTACGGTATTTCTAATACATTTCACTTACAAGTTGTGTGTGTCTAGGGCCTTTTTATATTGGTTTTTATGTGTTTTATCATGTTTTGCAGGAAAGGTGTTCAGGCGCGGAAGTTTAGAGACAACTGAAGGAAATGCAGAAAAAGGCATCCACGGAGGTGATCTACGGACCGTAGGTCCATTCACGGTCATTAGGTTATGACCGTAGATCAGCAGGCATGGTATTGAGGACAAATCAGGGAAGTCTGACAAAGTGTGGAACCACGGTGCTCATTGACGGTCCGTAGATTGATCTACGGACCGTACTGTTGATCCGTAGAGTGAGACTGCGAGGGTTCCAGTACCTGAT
>JAJOOF010021302.1:0-48695 GCA_029582545.1 Solanum lignicaule
AATAAAGGTTTTATCCTTATTAAAGATAACGTTGAAACTTTTCGAATTTCTCATTCTAACGAAACAAGTCAAAAAGTTTTTTCTTTGTTTGTTTTTATTTCATTTTGGCAGGAATTGTTCAAGAGCAGAATTAGGATTTTCTTAATCTTCATTTAGTAATTCAAGAAAATAAAAGATTTTATTTCAAAGTTTAAAAAATGAAGATCCGTTGGTTAGGTTTAGTCAATTTTTTTGAATTATTGAAAGATTATTTTTCATGTTCTCAAGCATGTAACGTACTCAACCACAAATGGATTTGATAAATGCATTTTGAAATTAAGTTTTTGTATATAAATAATTAAATAAATGGATATAGTTGAGCAAAGTCAAGATTAAGTATTAGGTTCTGTATATTCATTCTATAAATAAAAAGTTATTTATATCCATGGTGTGCAACATGTGGTTATAACTGAAGAATGTCTAATTCTAACAATCTTTATTGTCCATGCAAACAGTCAACTTAGAAGTGATTGGTTGGTTTGTGGTTAAAATAACGTCTCACTCATATAATATGTTCTTAGGCGTATTTTTATGCCTATTTACTAGTAGTTGCCCACATATAGCTTGTGATTTGAGAAGAATCTTTATTCTAATTGCTATGTTTTTCTTAATTTGCTATGATTATGCACTAAGACATGTGATTAGTGAATGCAGGATTGTTCGAAGGGAAATTGTACCCAAGGGAGCAAGTACATAGAGGAGAAGTATGGATGCCACTCCAAGGAGCACAAAATTGGGAAAAACTGGGTTCAGGCGCATCCTTGGTGCGCTGCCCCAAGCCCTAAACTATTGAAGGTCATGCCTGGCGCACTGGCAGCACACCATGTGTGGCCCAAAATAACTGAAGGCGCCTCTTGGCATGATGGTGGCGCAACACCCCTGTCTGTTCCTAAACTCTATAAATTGGACACTAGATTTATTTTATAAGGGATCGACTTCTTTTTAGTGTGCAAGAGCAAGGGATAAACAATTCATCTTAGGTTTCAATCTTCTACTTTTACTTTAGTTTCGAATTCCATGGAAACAATCTTGTTTATGTTTTTGATTATTATAAGTGGCTAAAAACCATTGTTTTTGGGCAGTGGCCATGAGTAATTGTCGAACATCGATTTCTAGGGATTAATTTGTTTTCCACATAAATTACTTTTGTAGTCTTATTTTTGTATGTCATGATTGGCAAACATTGAGATAAAATCATTGTCAAATCTTGAACCCGAGAGACCAATAGGTAGAGAGAATACAAAGATCGCGATCTTTCTTGCATATCATTTGTTTAGATTTGTGTTTAGGATTGACATCCATACGAACATCATGCTTGGTAATGAAACAATATGAAATATAAATGCTCGCCAATTGAGTCTGTCTATCCCCATTCAACGATGTAGTTGGATAGTCAATTGGAGTAGGCGATTAGAGGTCGAGAGATCATGATCACGTTATTGATCCTGTAAATAAGTAATTTGATAACTGTAATTAATTCATACATGAGATGTGACATATGAAACCTTAAGTATGGTGCAGCTTTGTAATGATCCCTCTATTGTTTAAAACACCGAAATTGAAGTTACCGTTACCAGTTACTTATAAAGTTTAATTAGTTGAAATAGTAGGATAGAAAACTCAATTTATTGAGAACACTTTATTTAATTTGTGGAATTAGTAGAATTGATATAAGTTGATCGTAGGTCCTTTGGGCTCGACAATCTTGTTCTGAAAGAGTCATTTATTACTTTTGCGGCTACGTACACTTGTATGTGCATTTTGACGAAACAAATTATTGGCGCCTCTGCCGGGGACTTTAGAATTAGTTTATATTTAATTCTTTTAAGTCTAATAATTTATTGTTCAAGTGTTGATAACTTGATCTTAGCTGTCCTGAATTGTAGGTACTTAGAGCACAAATTCTGGCTCGAGAGAGACAACCGGTAGAACCATTGAAAGAACCTGGACAATTTCTTCATCGACAAAGAAGGCTAGTAGCTCTAAACCCACTTCAACAGTTAAAGCTAGGTAACGACGAAAATCAGGAGGAAACCTATGCAGAAAACGTAGAGAACGAACCGGAAGAGGAACCTATAGTAATGGCAGCAAGACCGGTCCGTGATATGGCGCCCCACTCGCCACCAATGTAACTTCCAATATTTGGAAACCACCATCGGGTGGTAAATTTGAGCCAAAGAAGAATATGGTGCAACTCATTTATTCAACTAGGAAATTTACTAGCCTTCCTCGTGAGGACCCAAAATGCATAAAAGGAACTTTCTAGAAATAAACAACACTTACATTCCAATGAGGGTATCATATGGTTACTTGAGGTTAAATCATTTTCATTCTCATTGTTGGGAGAATCAAGACTGTCACGTCCCAGGGGTACCCCCTAGCTGTAATAAGGTGTATAAGACCCTGAGAAGCCTCATACAAGCAACTTAGCAAAGTAATATAAATGATGCGGAATTTAAAACATTTTTCCATACAATCATAGTCTTTATAAAACGAGCAGAAGTCTAATACCATAGTCTCAAACCATCTAAACAACACGAATAAAATCTTGGGTCACATCCCATACAAAAGTGCACGACATAAAATGAAAGACATAAAAGAAAGTGGTGATCACATCTTCGAACACAATGAGGACTCACCAAATCTTCACTTCCTTGAGCTACTATGAACCTAGCCACGAGCGTGAGTATCAATATCACCGGACCCTACATTTGATAAGAATATAGGCAATAGTATGCATGAGTACAAACATGCACTTAATATGATGGCTAGCATAAATAACATAAACACAATGCTTAGTCAATATAAACCATAAGCATAATCAATGCACATACAACGTCATCATAATAAGAAAGGAACACTTCTCAAGTAAGCTTACTTAACCTTAGTCAAGACTTAGGTCATCCACCTCTAGTCAAGCTTACCTCATGGAAAGCATCTCAAGCAACAATCAAAGCTATTCATTTATTATAACATAATTCACATTATTCATACCTACTTTTAAATACATGGGGATTCGTCTCTTTGCCTAGCTTTCAAAGGTTAATGGGTATTCGCCTGCTCCCTTACTTTCTTTAAGATCATGGGTACTCACCTCCGTGTCAATTCATCATAATAAGAACGTGGGACTTACCTCTTGTTCAATTCCAAGGAGTATGGGAAGTCACCTTATATCCTTTCATATAAAGGTCAAGGGTAATCGCCTCTAGCCTCATCAATTACATAATCTTTTAGTCTAGATTCATTTTAGGTGAGCAATCCTTTCAACCTAAAATCATTCATGTGAGTAAACCTTTCACATTCATACATTCATAATTAAGCAATTCATGTGGGAAGTATCCATTCCACAACAATAACATCAATTACTAACAATTCACATCATAAGATTTACTCTCAAAGCACTACATCTTATAATCATAATCTAAGTTCTATTTTCAAGAAATTCTAATCATAATTCATCAATCCTGTAAGGATAAGCCTAAACCCCTTAAGTTTCCCTCCATGGCATCAACCCAATTATATAATTTCTAGGTTAGAATCATGGAATAACCATGATTACATGTATTTTCACTCTAAAACCATGTAATTCTACCAATTTTATCATAAACAATCATAATTCACTCAATTGGATCAACATCCATCATAACCCACCACATTGGAAGAAACCCCAACTAAAATTGAGGAATTCTTCATCAAATTGGGGAATTCTAGGGGACTCCATGGATGAAAAACTATCATACCTTGATTACAAATCCTTCACAAGCTTGAAGATTGGAGACTTGTACTTGACCTAGCTTCAATTTCTTCCTTCTTCTTCCAACTTCTAGAGAGAGAATATTTGAGAGGAGTTTTGGAATTCTTTTGGGATTTGAAAAAATGACTTGATTGGGGTATTTTGGGTGTTAAAAATACTTATATAGGTGTTCTAGACTTAGGAAAAATGATACCACGTTGATTTAATTAAAATCGAAAAAGACCCATGTGCCCCTAAAAGTAACTGCCTGCCTATGACCGACAGACCGTGGATGGACCTACGGTCCGTCCTGGTCCATCGTCGTTTGGTTAGAGACTTTCGTCCAGACCTACGACTTCTGGACCATGGGGTGTGGACCCACTTATGGTCCGTAGGTCCCACCATGGGCCATGCCTTTTTGGTGACCCTCTCCACGGCCCCACCTACGACTCATGGCTCGACCCACGACCCATGGTTGGGTCCTTGTGGATGGCACCTATAAGTCCTGAAAAGATTCTATGTTCTCTCTTTCGAATATGGGGTGTTACATTATCTCCCCCTTGGGAACATTCGTCCTTGAATTAGATTCTAAGCATGTTTTCCAATGAAAAGACTCAAGACTAGCAGCCCATCATGCATGCAACTCATCTAAATGCACACAACTAAGGAGGAAACATCGACTCCAAGCCAAACATACTCAATGCACCGTAAGGGAGTAGGAGTTACATCTATCAACCCAATATGGATGAAATTTTCAGATTTCTTATATTCAAGGAGGAACTACCTCCTCCAACATAAAACACGCTCAACACAATCTCATGGAGCTCATATGCAATTCAATCTCAAAAAGCATATCTAAAACATGTCCATCAATTCCCCTCATGAAGTCTATAGGCAACTCATACTCAATGCACTACAACGTGAGGAAAACAAATCACATAAGTCATTTCTTTCAAAACTCAAGCTTTTTCATGAACATGCATATAAAAATCATGGAAACATATAAATCACACATGACTTAGAAACATAGAACAAACCAAGATGAAATTCATTACCTCAAGCTAGAATAGGAGTAGAAGGAAAAATATGAGGATATCGGGACTTCATATCGGCCTCAGCCTCCAAAGTAGCACCCTCAACTAAGTGGTCTCTCCACAATACCTTCACGGAAGCAACTTACTTGTTTCTCAATATCTTAACTTGCCGGTCTAAGACCTCAACCGGTACCTCTTCATAAGAGAGATTTTCATCAATCCCCAAGCCTTCTAGAGGAATTATGGATATCGGATCTCCAACACAGTTCTTAAGCATAGAGACATGGAACACCGGATGCACCATTGCTAAATCATTTGGCAAATCAAGTTCATAAGAAACCTTATCAGCACGTCTCAAGATTTGAAACTGGCCTACGTATTGAGGACTAAGTTTCCCTTTCTTACCAAACCTCATCACACCCTTCATGGGTGAGATTTTCAAATAGACCCAATTACTAACCTTAAACTCAAGGTCTCTCTTTCTAACATCGGCATAAGACTTTTGTTGGCTTTGGGCCGTTCTCAGCCTCTATCTAATGAGCCAGACTTTCTCTATAGCCTCATGAACTAATTCGGGTCCAAACAGGGAAACCTCACCAACTTCGAACCACCCTATGGGAGATCTATACCTCCTACCATAAAGAGCTTCAAAGGGGGGCCATACCAAAACTAGAATGGTAGCTATTATTATAAGCACACTTTATCAATGGCTAGTGATCATCCCAACTTCCCTAGAAATTGATGACACTTGCTCTCAACATATCCTCTAATGTTTGGATCGTTCACTACGCTTGCCCATCGGTTTGTGGGTGAAAAGACGTGCTAAGCTTCAATTTAATGCTGAGACACTTTTGAAATGACTTCCAAAACTGAGAAGTAAAATGAGTACCTCTAAAGTAGATAATGGACAAGGGTATACCATGGAACCTTACCATTTCTCTCAAATACAATTTGGCATAGTCTTCTGCCACATAAGAAACTTTGACGAGAATTAAATAAGCCGATTTCGTCATCTAGTCTACTATAGCCCAAATAGAGTCACGTTGTTGCCGGGTTTGAGGAAAACCAATAATAAAATCTATATTAAAGTCTTCCCACTTCTAAGTAGGAATGCGTAAATATGAACTTTATAGTTGGTTTACCTCGCACCCGACACCAACATGATTCTATTTGGGTGGTTGCAGATTGGATGACAAAATTGACATTTTTTCTTTCCCGTCATGGTTTCTTATTCGGCGGAAGACTATGCCAAGTTGTATTTGACAGAAATGGTAAGATTAAATGGTGTACCCTTGTCCATTATCTCTGATAGAGGTACTCAGTTTATGTCTTAGTTTTGGAAGTCATTCCAAAAGGGACTTGGCACTAGGGTTAAGCTTAGCACAACTTTTCACTCACAAACCGATGGGAAAGCACAGTGAACGATCCAAACTTTAGAGGATATGTTTAGTGCATGTGTCATCAATTTCAAGGGAAGTTGGGATGAGCACTTGCCACTAATAGAGTTCGCTTATAATAATAACTACCATTCTAGTATTGGTATGGGTCCCTTTGAAGCTCTCTATGGTAGGAGGTGTAGATCTCCTATAGGGTCGTTTGAAGTGGGTGAAGTTGATTTGATTGGACCCGAATAAGTTCATGAGGGTATGGAGAAATTCTGGCTCATTAAAGAGAGGTTGAGAACCGCCCAAAGCTCAAAAAAGTCTTATGCCAATGTTAGAAGAAGGGACCTAGAGTTTTAGGTTAGTTATTGGGTCTATTTGAAAGTATCACCCATGAAAGGTGTGATTGATGATTCCACAAATTGGACTCATTTAGGGCTTTATTTTAGTAGAAATAGTGTCCTCGAATGCTTGTTTTATCTCAATACCTGATTAAAATGCTTAACTTTCAGGTATTTGAAGTTTTACTAGAAGCATGGACACTTAGGCGTAAAACGGAGCAAAAAGGGCTGAAAAGAACAAGGAATGAAAGTCTGTGGATCGCCGAGTCCAACTTGGTGAGTCTCCGAATTGACATGCACCGCCCTTTGTTCCAGTACGCGAAACCTTGAAGGAAGTGGATCAAAATGTGAGTAAAGGAGCAGTCGGCAAGTCGCCGATTAGTTCCGCGAAGCAGTACTATACCACCTAATGAACCAGAATATAAGGATGCTGAAGGCAAGACACTGAAGGCGATGAGCTGATTAAAGGGCGAATCACCGAGTTCATCTGCGATCTCGACTAATGTCGCCGAATGATCCTCCGCAGCACAATCTGTGAAAACTACAAATTCTAGTTAGAGTTGTAGTCTTGGGGTGGAACATTTTGAGAGTAAAAATTATTATTAGTCTATAGTATTTTTCTCTCATGTTTGGAGCGGGTTTTGTGGAGACTTGAAGAAAGAAGTTCATCTTCCCCAAGTTGGAAGTGGGTCTTCTTTATTCTTCTTCCGTAGCTTAATTCAAGGTTTAATTTCTTATAACGAGTTGATTTCTTTATCATGTTACGTGTAATTTCTTATTTCTTGATGTGTCGCTAAACCCCCATTCTTGGGGTGTGATTTAGCAAATATGGGTTGATATTCTTGTTGGGTCTTGCTTGATGATAGGTTAGATGTATTTTAATGGTGATTTCACCTAGTTGTTGTGGTTTAATCTAAAGGGTTTGTAGTTGCAAATACAAAACCAACCATGTGTTTTCGGCTTGCCCGAGAGGGAGGTTGCAAAACCAAAATCACTAGAATGATGGCCTAAGGAGTGGGTCGACATGAGGTTCATGTGGCCCGAGAGTGTGAGCCCTAGTCCCATATCCTAACACTCAGCTCGAGAGAGTGAATGGGGTAAGGCATAGGCTGGTCTTCATGTGGCAAATGGGTGTTCGAGAGGAACATCGCCTCCCGGCATTGGTTTGGCTTCATTTGAAGCACTATCATGCCATCCCAGAACAACTCCATTCTGCGTCATCAAAAGGCGGCTTGCCTTGGATCTATCATGTCTAAGAGGTGAATCAATCTGGGATTGCTAATTTCATAAGAGATGGCTGTGAGGGCCAAACAGATGCATACATCATTGCCATTCCTAGTTCTTATCAATGAGTTATGTCGGCATGCCATAGTACCCCGGGATCCTGCTAGTGATATTGAGGTCACCCCGTCTTCCTCCACCGACATCCGGCGTATAGAGGCCGAATTCACACGAGAGAAGGCCTACAGGAGGAGAGCCGGTATAGCTGACACTTCAGCATAGGTCAACGTTGAATCACTACCAGCGGGAGCACCTCCCCACACTTCAACCTCTGAGCCCTCAGGTACATCTTATCCTTCCTCTTCCTCTTTCTCACAGGTATTAGGTGTTTTGTCCTCCTCACAGCCTGCCAGGATTACCCAGGCTATGATCCTGAAGATGGGGCAGCTAGCCTATTCAACGGACGTGAGATCGACCAGATTAGAAAGATCAGTCCAGAGATAATTGATAGTGCCATCTTGACTGCACTAACCCCCATCAGAACCACTATTGATGATCTAAATGCCAGAGTCACTGCTTGTGAGAACATACAAGGGGAAACTCCCGAGGTCTCAGCACTAAAGGCCAAAATAGCTAAGCTAAAGATGGACGTAGCCTATTTAAAGGCCGCCAATTTCACAGCCTTGATGCGGTGAGCAGATGACATGGATACTCCTAACATCTCTGGAACTCCTCCAGCTACTATGGGAGAATGCAGAGGGATGATGCAGGGCATGTAGAGTCAGATGTGGAGACTTATGAGGAGCAGATAGCAGTGCACGATGAGGTAGTGTGCGAGAGCCAAGATGACATCATTTTTAGAGACTTACCAAATCTCGAGGAGATGGTTGTGCAGTCAGCAACTCAGTCAGTGCCGGTTGAGACGTCCACACCAGCTCCTAGTAGATCTGGCACCGCAAGTATGTCTGAGGCTACTCCTAGGGGATCTGGCACCGACCAAATAGATGCACCGGGCACGAATATCCATATCCAGGCCCCGACAGATAGAGAGGCTGCATAGACAGGACCTTTCCTTACCTCTCTCGCATTGTCCTTTCCTTTTTGTTTACTTACATTTGAGGACAAATACTCTTTAATTGGGTAGTGTGAGGCTCTCCCCTTTTTGCTTTGTTTGTGAGAATACTTTGTTGTTTTGCGCATAAAATTGGGTCATTTGGTTTCCTTTAATTTGTGCTTTAAATACTGCTTTTCTGTGGATGTTTGAGCTCATGGCTCCTCTTGTTCTAATTGAAAATAATTTTGATCCTTATGAAAAGTTTTCACCACCTCTTGTGTTGAAAGTGGCTGTTCTTTTGCTAACAATTTGAGTCTCGGTTTCGATTAATACCGATGACTTGAATTGTACTCCCAATTGAACAAACATGAATGCACGGCTACGACGAGGCCAAATGAAGTTACATAGATAATGTATGCACTCTTTGCATCTCGTTATAACTTGCCATTTATCAAATTAATTTTCTTGTGAGGACTGTTACACGCTAGCGAATGTGTCTAGTCTTGTTTGATTGAAGTATCGATGCCTTGTATGATTAACTTACTTTGAACCATGCATGAATAAGCCTAGAATTTGCCCCATTAGTCTGATTGATTTAGAAAGGTGTACTCTTGAGATGATCTTAGGCAACTTTTGAAGAGTGTGAACCAATTTAACATATACCTCTTTTTGTGGCCTACCCGTGAGCGTGTGAAACTCTTTTGAACACCCCTTGAACCTTACCCTTTATTTGGAAGAACCTTGATAAACCCTAGACCTTACTTGATCCGCTACCTATAATCCTCTTAAATTGTAGTTTAGTGAATAGCCAACTTAGGACAAAAGGCCTAAGTTGGGGGTATGGTGAGAAGGAAAAGGAGAAGTCAAGAAGTTCTATAAGAAGTCCCCCTTAACCCATGATGTTGCAGAACAATGGAACCCTCTAAAAAAAGAAAAAAAAGAATGAAAAAGAAATTGGTGGAATAAAGCACAAAGGATATTGGGATTCCAAGCAATTCATGGGAAATAAATTAAAGGATGACTTAGAAGCACTAGAAAAAAAATTTATAAAGGAAAAGAAGGGAATGCCTTGAGAATACCGCATCTCATGAGGAAAGAGTCACTGAGCCTTAACGACCATACCTTTACACTCAGCCTTATTACAAGCTTTAGAAAGGCCTTTTTTTTAAATCTTGAGTAAGCTGGATCGAAAGTCAATTGGAAAATAAGGGCAAATCTATGGGTGAAAACATCCATTGTGTTCCTCTTTTTCAGTGTGAGCGTTGTATCTGATTCTTGATCTTAAATTGACTCATATCTGTCTGTGAATATTGAATCATTCTTTACGTGAGGGAATTTAGATACTTTTGTTGAGCTTGAACTTGCACAAGTAGCAAGTATTGCGAGCATTAGAATCTGTGGTAATGGTGTGTCACAATTTGAATCTTTGAGTACAAAAGTGATCCTTGCATAAGTAAATTGAGTCTTGTTGTGTGCATTCATGATTTAGTCTTGTGTAGCACAGTTTGAGGCACCCTATTTGAACTGATGAACTTGAGGACAAGCAAAAGTTTAAGTTGGGGGTGTTGATGAGTCCACAAATTGGACTCATGTAGGGATTTATTTTAATAGAAATAGTGTCCTCGAATGCTTGTTTTATATCAATACCTGATTAAAATTCTTAAGTTTTAGGTATTTGAAGTTTTACTTGAAGCATGGACACTTAGACACAAAACGGAGCAAAAAGGGCTGAAAAGAACAAGAAATGAAAGTATGTGGATCACCGAGTCCAACTTGGCGAGTCGCCGAATTGACATGCACCGCCCTTTGTTCCAGTACGCGAAACCTTGAAGGAAGTGGATCAAAATGTGAGTAAAGGAGCAGTCGGCAAGTCGCCGATTAGTTCCGCGAAGCAGTACTATACCACCCAATGAACCAGAATATAAGGATGCTGAAGGCAAGACACTGAAGGCGATGAGCTGATTAAAGAGCGGATCGTCGAGTTCATCGGCGATCTCAACTAATGTCGCCGAACGATCCTCCGCAGAACAATCTATGAAAACTACAAATAGTAGTTAGAGTTGTAGTCTTGAGGTGGAACATTTTGAGAGTAAAAATTAATATTAGTCTATAGTATTTTTCTATATTTTTCTCTCAAGTTTGGAGAGGGTTTTGTGGAGACTTGAAGAAATGAGTTCATCTTCCCCAAGTTGGAAGTAGGTCTTCTTTATTCTTCTTCCGTAGCTTAATTGAAGGTTTAATTTCTTATACCCAGTTGATTTCTTTATCATGTTAGGTGTAATTTCTTATTTCTTGATGTGTGGCTAAAAAAACCTCATTCTTGGGGTGTGATTTAGCAAATATGGGTTGATATTCTTGTTGGGTCTTGCTTGCTTATAGGTTAGATGTATTTTAATGGTGATTTCACCTAGTGGTTGTGGTTTAATCTAAAGGGTTTGTAGTTGCAAATACAAAGCCACCTATTTATTTTTGGCTTGCCCGAGAGGGAGGTCACGAAACCAAAACTACTAGACTGATGGTCTAAGGAGTGGGTCGACATGAGGTTCAACCCGAGAGGGTGAGCCCTAGTCCCATATCCTAACACTCAGCTCGAGAGAGTGACTGGGGTAAGGCGTAGGCTGGTCTTCATGCGGCAAATGGGTGTTCGAGAGGAACACATTTGAAATGGGGTAAGTTGCTTGAGAGGGAACTTATTTCCATTTAAAGCTTAGCCTAGTCACTATTGTCTTGCAAATTTCCTATTGAAAGTATGTACCCAACGATTTATCTCAACTTGTATTGCAGTCACATCCCAAGAACCTCCCCCTTACTGGATTTTCTTGTTTATTTTATTGTTTTATCACTTGTTACAAAACCCCTTTTGATACTTGACACTTCCATGTCACCCCCTTTAATTTATAATGTATTTTATCGAAAATGTTTTTAGCTACGACTAATTCAAATGAAATTCTAATTGGCTATTGTTTCTCAAAACCGCTCCTTTGGGAGACGACCCCAACCCTTGGTTGAGTTACTATATTATCGACGATCGTAGACACTCATACCGTAGGATAGTGTCGTTGGTCACGATAAGCATCAGTGATGAGATTCGGGGAGAAAGGGAAACTTAGTCCCCGATACATGGGTCCGTATAAAATCTTGAGATGTGTTGGTAAGGTTGATTATGAGTTGAATTTGCCAAATGAGATGGCAATGTTGCATCCTATTTTCCATGTTTCAATGCTTAGGAAGTGTGTTGGAGATCCAACATCTATAGTTTCTCTTGAAGGGTTGGGAGTTGATGAGAATCTTTAATATGACGAAGTTCCGATTGAGATTTTGGACCAGCAGGTTAAGAAATTGAGAAATAAGAAAATATCTTCCGTGAAGGTTTTGTGGAGAAACCACTTAGTTGAGGGTGCTACTTCGGAGGCCGAGGCCGATATGAAGTCCCGATACCCTCATCTTTTTCCTTCTACTGTAGCTTTAGGTATTGAATTTCCTCTTGATTTGCTTTATGATTTGTAGTCATGTGTGTTTGATGTGTTTCCATGACTTTTTTGTATGCATGTTCATGAAATATTTAAGTTATGAAAGAAATGACTTATGTGAATTATTTTCCTCATGTTTTTGTGCATTGATGAGTTGTTGAGCATGCCATGACTTGGAGTGGAGATTTCCTCCTAGAATATGTGCTTTTTGAGATTGAATTGCATATGAGCTCCATGATATTGTGTTGAGCATTCCTTTAGGTTTGGAGATGGTAGTTCCTCCTTGAATGTTAGAAATATGAAAATTTCATGCACATTGGGATGTTAGATGTATCTCTTACTTCCTTATAGTGCATTGAGTATGTTCAGCTTGGAGATGAAGTTCCTCCTTAGTTGTGTGCATTTTGATGTGTTGCATGCATGATGTGCTACTAGTCTTGAATATTTTCGTTTAGAAACATGTTTAGAATCTCATTCGAGGATGAATGATCCCAAGGGGGAGATAATGTAACACCCCGGATTCAGAACGAGGAGAAATAAAAACTTTTGGGAAATTAAAGGCGCCATCCACGCCCGATGACCCACGGTCCGTGGACCAAGCCACAGACTGTAATGAGGGTCTATGGATTGGCCATCCTAGGTCAATTAAGGACCTCCTCACCAGAGCCTGACCAACGATCTGTCGATCAGACCAGTGACCGTGGTCAAGGGTCCGCAGGTCGAGGTCCTAGATTCACGGACAACTAGAAAGGACCGTTGATCCATTCACTGTCCGTCGGTGAGTGTCCGTCGATCGTGGGCTGGCAGTTATTTTTAGGGGCACTTGGATCTTTTCCGGTTTTAATTAAATTAATGTGGTGTCATTTTTCCTACTTCTAGACCACCTATATAAGTATTTTTAACCCCAAAATCCTCCAATTAAGTCATTCTCTTAAATTCCAAAAGAAAACCCAAAACTCATCTAAAAAATTCTCTCACTAGAAGGAAGAAGAAGAAAGAAGAGATTGAAGCTAGGGCAAGTTCAAAGTCTCCGATCTTCAAGGATTTGTGGTCATTTTGACTAAAGGTATGATGGCTTTTCATCCATGGGATCCTTCCTCCCATGGAGTCCCCTAGAATTCCCCAATTGTGAAGTTTAAATCCCCAATTCTAGTTAGGGTTTCTTCCAATATTGTGGATTATGATGAATGTTGATCCAATTGAGTGGATTGTGATTGTTTATAATTGAATTAGCAGATTTACATGTTATTCGAGTGAAATTACATATAACCATGCCTATTCCATGATTATACCCTAGAATTGATATAATGGGGCTGATGCTAGGAAGGGAAACTTTATGGGTTTAGGCTTGTCCTTATAGGATGTAAGAATTATGAATAGAATTACTCGAGAATGAAGCTTAGATGATGATCATGAGTCCTAGGTCTTTGAGAGTAAAGCTTATGATGTGAATTGTTGGTAATTGATGTTATTGTTGAGGAAGGGATACTTCCCACATGAATTGCCTAGTTATGAATATATGAATGTGAAAGGCTTTTTCACTTTAGTGATTCTAGGTTGAAAAGAATTCTCACCTAAAATGAATCTATACTAAAAGACTATGTAAATGATGACGCTAGAGACGAATACCCTTGACCTCTACATGTGAAGGATATGAGGTGATTTCCCATACTCCTTAGAATATTACAAGAGGTGATTCCCTATGTTCCTAGTATGATGAATGGGCATAGAGGCAAGCACCCATCCTCCTTATGAAATTATGTTGAGGCGAGTACCCGTGTCATATGATGTGATTGTCGAGGCGAGCACCCATGATCTTAAGGTAAGTAAGGCAAGAGGCGAATACCCATTAGCCTTTGTAAGTAAGGCAATGAGGCGAATCCCCATGTCTTTAAAAGTAAGTATAACTAATGTGAATTATGATTATGAAGATGAATAGCTTGGATTATTGCTTGAGGTTCCTTCCATGAGGTAAGTTCACTAAGAGGTGATGACCCAAGTCTTGACTAAGGATGAGTAAAGTTGCTTAATAAGTATTCCTTTCTTATTATGATATTGATTTATGTGCATTGATTATGCTTATGGTTTATATTGACTAACTGTGATGTTTATATTGTTTATGCTAGCTATCATATTTAGTACTTAATTGTACTAACACATACTCTTGCGTACATTCTAATCAAATGTAGGGTCTGGCGACATAGATCCTCACACTCGTGGCTAGCTCTCTTGTTGATCAAGGAAGTGAGGATTTGGTGAGTCCTCATTGTGTTCGAGGATGTGATCACCCTTTTTCTCTTATGTCTTTCTTTTATGTCTTGGACTATTGTATGGGATGCGTCCCATGACTTTATTCATGTTGTTTAGATGGTTAGAGACAATGATGTTAGGCTTCCGCTCATTTTTGTAAAAGACTTTGATTGTGTTGAAATGTTTTAAATTTTTGCACCATTTTTTATTACTTTATGTTATGATATGATTAGTGGCTTGTATGAGACCTCTCGAGGTCTTATACGCCTTGTTACATGTAGGGGGTACCCTTGGGTCGTGACATTTCTAAACGAGTAATGAGTTCATAGTTAATTTAGAGTAGTTGCCTCTTTTAAGAGGATATTTTAACCAATTACCTCAAATTGAGAAAGCGTATGTTTTCCACATTTGACTATGAGTATATATTTATTGGGAGTAGTATTGTGCACCGATATGAGGATGAGTTCAAACAACTCACATTATTCATAAACCATGTAACCAACATGTGTAAAAGATCATACTTTTAGATGACTCTTTATTGCTATTGAGCAGAGCTTTAGTGGATCCACTTAGTTGAGATGTTCTATACCTCATCAAGGTATTAGATAATTTTGAAAGCATGGGTGAGACAATGCATCATCACATAGCTCATAGTGATGGTTGTCGATTAGTGAATCTCCCAAATAAGAGTAATGAGTAATTTATTGTATTTTTATATACATCCTTGAGTAAACATCTTTTATTTATGAAGCTCTAAATATTTCATATCTTATTATTGCTTTGTATTGAGTTGAGTTGAGGTGAGTATTCTTTCAGCCTTATTAGTTCTCTGATTTATTAATTCAATTTTATTACATTCTCGTACATTAATGTACTAATGTCATTCGACCTACATATTTTTAGGATGAAGATACAGTCGTTCAGGATCATCAACATGTGCTTTGTAGAGATCACTTTGCACTCGAGATACCTTTTGGTGAGCCTCCTTGCATTCTGGAGGAATTCACATTTACTTTCAGTTTAGTAGCTTTGAGATGGCGTGTGTCTTGTGCCGCTACCTATATTACTATTAAAGGCTTCATAGATAGTTAGAGTTGAGGAGTCGCTCAACATTTCTCTTTTCAATTGAGATATTTTGCAAACTATTATATTTTAATAATGAGTACTTTAAGAAATTTTAGTTGGGTTTATTTGAGATAAATGAGTTAAACTGTGCATTTAAAGATCCTTATTTCTTGAGTTAAGTCTTCCTCTAAGCAGTCATCAAGGCCAAGGGTTCTATTAGAGACTAGAAATGGTTCTCGAGTGCCGGCCACGTCCAAGGTGTAGACTCGGGGTGTGATAAACTAGGTATCAGAGCACAAAGTTCAAGAATCCTAGGGTGTCTATGAAGCTGTTTCTAGAAGAGTCCTTATTGACGTGAAGCGCGCCACATATATAATGAGGAACCTGCGACATTTAGAAATTTTTACCTTCTTCTTACTCATGTTCATGCGATAGAGTTTAACTCTATAACAGTTTCTTCTAAATTGTTCTTACGCGTGTCTATTCAGATCATGCCTTCATGAAAATCTATTCAACGTCCTGCTAGGAGGAATGCTAATCCTCAGGGTTAAGAAGCTCCTAATGCACCAGAATTGCAATCCCCTCAGGGAGATGTCACTAATGCTGTGTTAAATAATGCTATTCAGATGTGGACTCAAGTTCTAGAAAATTAGGTTGGTCAATAAGGAGTAGGTCGTCTGGATCTGGTTGATACATCTGAATCTGTGAGTTTTTGAGGATGAATCCCTAGACTTCACATTAAAAGGTCACTGAGGATTTGGAGAACCTTATTGAAGAATTTCAGAAGGTGTTTGAGGTCATGTGTGTTGCTGATTCAGAGCATGTGGAGTTTTCTTATTACCATCTCAAAGGTGTTTCTATTATATAATATGATAAATGGAAGAAGAACATGGCATATGGGGAACCACTTTTGAGATGATCTGTGTTTGAGAATGCTTTCTTGGGGCATTTCTTTCCCCGAGAGCTAAGGGAATCTAAGGTTTGAGATTTATTGAATCTAAAAAGGAAGCTATGTGTGTATATGAGGACAACCTTGAATTCACTCAACTATCCTACTATGCCCTAGTTATGGTTGCGAATATGAAGAGCATGATAAGTTTCTTCATTTCTGGGCTATCCCGCTAATCGAGAAAGAAAGGTAAGTAATCTATGTTTATAAGGGACATGAACATAGCCAGAGTCATGATTCATGTACAACAGGTTGAGGAAGAGAACTTAAAATACAGAGAAAGTTTAACAACAAGAGGGCAAAGACAAAAAGTCAACAGAAGACCAAAAATGGGAATCAGTCATCATTTCAACAGAGATCATCTGGACCTTCTCCATCATCAATTAGTTCACCTATACCGAAGAATAAAAATGACCACCAAAATCAAAATATTAGATCTTAACCTATTCAATCTCACAGTAGTATGGCAAAAGGGGTTACTTGGACCCCCACATGTGCTAAGTATGGTAGGAAGAACCTAAGAGCATGTTGTAATGGCTTCTTCAAGTGTAGTCAAATTGGTTATTTTATGAGAGAGTGCCTTAAGAATAGGAAGAGTAATGGGGGAAATTGAGTGCAATCTTCTTCAGCGGCTCCAGTGGACAGAGTTATTGTGAGAGGAGATACATCAGGGACAAGCGGAGGAGAAAACCATTTGTATGCTATGGCTAGTCGCAACGATTAGGAAAACCCTCAATATGTGGTCACTTGTATGCTTAAAGTCTTTTCTATGGATGTTTATGAATTACTTGATCCAGGTGTGAATTTGTCTTTTGTGACTCCTTATGTAGCCATGAGTTTTGGTATTTCCCCCTAAAAAATTCTTGTATGCTATGGCTAGTCGCAAGGATTAAGAAAACTCTCCAAATGTGATCACTAGTATGCTTAAAGTCTTTTCTATGGATGTTTATGCATTACTTGATCCAGGTGCGAATTTGTGGTTTGTGACTCCGTATGTATCCATGAGTTTCGACATTTCCCCCGAACAAATTCTTGAACCCTTCAGTGTTTCCATACCTGTTAGTGAGCCTATTTTAGCAAAAAGAGTCTATCATGATTGTACCATCTTTGTCTATCACAAAAAGACCATGGCTAACTTAGTTGAGCTAGACATGGTGGCTTTTGCTGTCATTCTAGGTAGGGACTGGCTTCATGCTTGTTATGCCCCAGTCAATTGTAGAACTAGAGTAGTCAAGTTTAAGTTTTTTAATGATCCAATTTTAGAGTGGAGGAGTTGTTCAGAAGTGCATAAGGGTCATTTCAATTCATACCTTAAGGCTAGAAAGTTAGTTTTTAAGGTGTGCATTTATCACTTAGTCCAAGTTACTGACTCTAGTTTTGAGACACTGCCTATTCAGTTAGTTCCCGTTGTGAGTGAGTTTGTAGAGGTCTTTCCAGACGATTTTCTTGGAATCCTTTTTAAGAGAGAAATAGACTTCTTAATAGATATTCTTCCTGACACTCAACCCATTTCTATTCCACCATACTGAACAACTCCATCTGAGTTAAAAGAGTTAAAAGAGCAGTTGAGAGATCTTCTTGTTAAGTGTTTCATTCGACCAAGTGTCTCACCTTAGGGTGCTACAGTCTTATTCATGAGAAAGAAAGATGGTTCCCTTATGATGTATATTCATCACCACCAGTTGAACAAGGTCACCATAAAGAATAAATATCCCCTTCTAAGAATTGATGACCTTTTTGACCAACTTCAGGGTGCCACTTGTTTCTCTAGGATAGACCTTAGATATGGCTATAATCACTTAAGAGTGAAAGAAAGTGACATTTCAAAAACATCTTTCAGGACCCGTTACGGTCACTATGAGTTCCTTGATATGTCCTTTCGTTTGACTAACATTCCTGCAACATTCATGAATCTTATGAATAGAGTATTTAAACCGTATGTGGATATGTTTTTATTGTGTTCTTTGATGACATATTGATTTAATCAAGGAATGAGGAGGACCATTCTAGTCATGCTAGAATAGTCCTCCAAACTCTCAAAGATCGAGAGTTATATTCCAAGTTTTCTAAGTATGATTTCTGGCTTGAATCTGTGGCGTTCTTAAGCCACATTGTATCTGGCGAAGGAATTTGAGTCAACATTCAGTTTATTACGGCAATATAGAATTGACCCAGAAACACCTCATCAACTTTTATAAGGATTTTCTTGGGGTTGGCTGGTTACTACAAAAGGTTCGTCGAGTGGTTTTAATCTATTTCATCCCCGTTGACTTAGAAATCAACTAAGTTTCAAAGGTCTGAAGCTTGTGAGCAAAGCTTTCAAGAATTGAAAACTAGTTAACTACTACTCTAGTGTTGACCCTACTAGAGGGTACAAAGGGTTTTGTCTTCTATCGTGATGGATCCAGAGTGGGGCTTGGTACTATGTTGATGCAGAAAGGTAAGGTTATAGCCTATGTATCCAGAAAGCTTAAGATTCATGAGAGGAACTACTCAACTCATGATCTCAAGTTGGCAACAATAGTTTTTGCTCTCAAGATATGTCACCACTACCTCTATGGCATTCATGTGGATGTGTTCATCGACCACACGAATATATAGTATGTTTTCAGTAAGAATGAGCTTAATCTCACACAAAAGAGGTGGTTAGAGTTGCTCAAGGATTACAACATGAGTATCCGCTATCACCATACTAAGGGTAATATTGTTGTTGATGCTTTGAGTAGGTTGTCCATGGGGAGTACTGCTCATGTTGAGGAAGGCAAGAAAGAATTGGCTAAGAAAGTTCACACACTTGCATGTTTGGGAGCCCATTTGTTAGATTCCAGTGAAGGTGGAGTTGTGTTGATTAATAAGGCTGAATCATCATTAGTGTTCGTAAAGAAGGAGAAACAAGACAAAGACCCCATCTTTCTTGAACTAAAGGCAAATATTCATAAGCAGAAGGTGATGTCTTTTGAATTAGGGGAGATGGTGTTTTGAGATATTAAGGTAGATTGTATGTTCCAAAGGTGAATGAACTACAAGAGAGAATCATGGAAAAAGCTCATAGTTCCAGATATTCGGTTCATCCGAGTTCCAGGAAGATGTACCATGACTTGAGAGAAGTTATTGGTGGAATAGTATGAGGTGTATTGTAGATTTTGTTGCTAAGTGCCCAAACTATCAGCAAGTTAAGGTGGAAGACAAAAGGCCATGTGGTGTGGCTTTAAACATAGCTCTTCCGGAATGGAAGTAAGAGATGATTAATATGTACTTCATTACTGGCTTGCCGTGATCTCACAGGCAACATGATTTGATTTGGGTGATTGTAGATCGGGTGATTAAATCAGTCCATTTCTTACCGGTAGAGACTACCAACTCAACAGAAGATTATGTGTGTTTATACATCCGTCAAATAGTCCAGCTTATGGTGTCCCGTTTTACATTACTTCAGATATAGGTGCCCAATTTACCGCTTAGTTTTTGAAGTCTTTTAGAAAGGTTTGGGTTCGAAGGTAAACCTTAGTACTAATTTTCATCCTCAGACAAACGGTCTAGCAGAGTGCACTATTTAGATCTTAGAGGATATGTTGAGAGCACGTGTGTTGGATTTCAAAGGGAATTGAGATGACCATTTGCCTCTTATAGAGTTTGCATACAATAACAACTATCGGTCCAGTATTTAGATGGCTCCTCATGTGGCTCTTTATGGGTAAGGGTGTAGATCTCCTATTGGTTGGTTTAAGGTTGGTAAAGTTGAGTTTATGGGACGAGACTTTGTTCATCAATCCATGAAGCAGGTTAAAATAATCCAAGAGAGGTTGAAAAAACCGCAGGGCCATCAGAAATCCTATACAGATGTTAGGAGAAAATATTTGGAGTTCAAGGTTAATGATTGGGTCTATTTGAAGGTTTCACCTATGAATGGTGTTATGATATTTTGTAAAATGGGAAAGCTTAGTCCCCGATATATTGGTCCTTACGAGATATTCAAGAGAGTTGGCAATGCAGCTTATGAGTTGAACCTTCTGTCAGAGTTAGCAGCAGTCCATTTGGTATTTCACCTCTCTATGCTAAAGAAGGGTTTGGGCGATCCTTCACTTATTGGGCCTACCGAGAATATTAGTATAAAGGACAACCTATCTTATAAGGAGATTCCAGTCCAGATTTTTAATCATCAGGTTCTCAAGTTGCGAACCAAAGAGGTTGCATCACTTAATGTCTTGTAGAGAAATCAGTTTGTTGAGTAGGCTATATGGGAGACCGAGGAAGATATGAAGAAGATATACCCTCATCTCTTTTCCTTTGAGTTAGTTCGTGTCAAAGGTACTAACTCTTCCTAAAGTACTCATTCAATTCAGTCCCTTCTCCATTATTTTGAGTTAATGAGTGTTATGTGTATTTTGCACTAAATGAGGCTATTAAACATTTACCTACCCTTTCCATACCCAGTTCATCCATTATTTGAGGACTATTGATTCCAAGGGGGACATATGTAACACCCCAAACATTTCTAAGCTAAGGCCCGAACCATTCTTTTTTGCCATATAAAATTGAATCGGGTCATTCTTAAACTGCTCATATGTGTAAAGGTCACTTTTTAGCCTTCTAATGGGATTGAATATGACTTAAGGTCACAAGAATCCCTTACAATAAAGTTTAGTTGAAAACTTCATTACCGATCAAGTGTTTAGATAAGATTCTACTTAGGTTAAATTCAACGATCATATCTCATAACATATAATGAATAAGGTGGCCTATGACATACCAACTTAAATGTCTTTGAGTTCTCTTTCCAACACCACCAAGTTTGCCTTATTTCGTGTTTGGAGTAAAAAGTTATGATCGTTTTACTAGGGACTGTCATTTAAGAGTTTTTTGAGTTTGTGAACAATAGATCCATTGTACAGGCAGTCGATTTAACTATTACCAGTACTGTCAAGTTGTCGAAAAAGTACTGGGAGTCAGATTTGGAGGTCCAATTCCTATGGAACTATTCTATTGGCCGTAGGAAGTCATATGGGCCGTCGTTTGGACTTGTAAGATGGATTTTTAAGCCCCAAAATTGTATGAAGTCTACGAATTAGATTTACGGTCCATACAAACTTATACGGGTCGTAGATTGGACCGTATAAGATTGTCTCTTCAGTTTTAATAAGCATAGTTTAGTCTTTTCGCACCCTTTCTAAGACTAAACTACGACCATAGTTCAGTTAATTAAGGGTCTAAATAGTGTTACACATTCTTTTACGTTCTTTGACAGTTCAAAGACTTAGAGCAAAGATTCAAGAGGAGAAAACCTAGGGTTTTCTAATGTTCTTTGAGTTTTGTTGATTTCACCAAGAATATTGTTCTTCACAGGTATGTAAGGCTATCATAGTGATGGATTGTGTTCGTCCTTACGCCCTACATCTACTTTCTATTAGTAAAAAATAATATAGGTTTACATCCTTATTTTTGATAATTCTTGAGATCATTTTGTTGTTGAATTCTGAGTTGCTATTCCTAATTTTTGTGTTTATATATAAATATATATATATATATATATAACATGAATTGAGATTCTTGAGTTGTTGTTCAAGTCTTTTTTTCAGTATGAAATCTATTCTTTGAGTATTTATTGAGTTATTGTTGAGAACCTTTTCACCGAACAATTATCTTAAATTGATTTTCTGAGAATGTGAAGAAAAGTTTTGAGGAATGTTTAAAGAACTATTTCGAGTAAATTTTAAGGGAACTATTGATTCCTAAATTTATCATTTTTAAATTGAGAAAAGAGAAACTTTAATTTCTAAACTAGTAAGGAGTTCAAAGTTAAGTCTGAGTAGTTACCTCTTTTAACAGGATATTTTGATCAATTACCTCAAATTGAGAAAGAGTATGTTTTACACATTTGAGCCTGAGTATATATTTATTGGGAATAGTAATGAGCATGAATATGAGGATGAGTTAAGATAACTCATATTGCTCATAATCCATGTAGCCAACCTTGGTAAATGATCATATAATTTAGATCAATCCTTATTGCTTTCAAGAAGAGCTTTAGTGGATCAACTTAGTTTAGATTTTCTATACCCCCAGCTAGGTGTTAAACAGTTCTGGTTGTATGTGCGAGACGCTATATCATCACATAGCTCATAGTGATGGTTTTCAATTAGACAATCTCCCGAATAAGATTAATGAGTAATTTATTGTATTTTTATATACATGCTTGAGTTAGCATCTTTTATTTATGAAGCTTTATATATTTCATCTCTTATTATTGCTTTGTATTGAGTTGAGTTTTTTTTCAGCCTTATCAGTTCATTTATTTATTCATTCAACTTTATTACATACTCGTACATTTAATGTACTGATGTCATTCGATCTACATCTTTTTATGATGCAGATACATGTGTTCAGTATCATCAACAGACGCTTTATTGAGATCACTCCGAATAGTTTTTGGTGAGCCTCCTTGCATTCCGGAGGACTTCACATTTACTTTCAATTTAGTATCTTTGATATGTCATGAGTTTTGTCTTGACACCTATCTTACTATTACATGCTTCATAGATAGTAAGAGTTGAGGAGTCTCTTAATATTTACTAAAAGAGGCTTCATAGATAGTTAGAGTTGAGGAGTCTCTCAGTATATCCTTTTTATTTTGATATGTTTTGTAAACTATTATATTTATAATATTGAGTACTTTAACACATTTAAGTTGAGTTTATTTGAAACCAATGAGTCTAACTCTGCATTTAAATCTCCTTATCTTTTGAGTTAAGTCTTCCTCTAAGTAGTCTGGCAGGCCAAGGGTTAGCTTGGGGACTTGAAATCGTTCTCGAGTGCCGGCCACGTCCGGGGTGTAGACTCGGCATGTGACAACATGGAACTATCTAGAAAGGAAGTTCCTAATTCGATTTGTCCCATCTATTGTAATGACCCAGAATATTAGTAGGTGAAATAGAGCCTTAACGTGAGGATCAATGTCAAGGTACGTGTTAGACTCCATAGTTGAAGGACCCTTTTAGGTTTGGTATAGGGTTGCAAGGGAATGTTCCAAGGCAAGGGGGGGCAAAGACTAGCCAAAAGCCAAGGCTGCCCAACCCTTGACCAAGCACTTCTTGGGTTCACGACCAGTGGTCTTGATAATGGTCCGTGAAGGGATCCGTGAAGACCCTTTGATCTAGTGGGAGGTCATGTCTTGGAGCCTAGCTACTGCCTATGGGACCACGAGCCACTTCACGGCCCATGGTAATGACCATGGCGCGTGGGAAGTCTCGTGGTCATGCCTTAGCATGGTGGAAGGTTGGTTTGCCAAGGGGAGCTAGTGGTCAAGGGACCAAGGGCACCACCATGGACAGTGGTCCACTTGACGGGCCGTTTAGTTTACCGTAATCCCTGACGGGGGCTGCCCAAGTTGAGGGTTACTTGGTAATTTCCTTCTAAATAATTATTGTGTGGGTCATTTTTAAATGTTTTATATCACTTGTATATATAGTTTTAAGTCTTAAAACATTTCATTTACTCCTTTATTCTCCAAAACCCAAATCACATCAAAAGTTCTTCTCCCTCCCAAAATTTCTCCCTCTAAAACTCAAGGAAGAAGAAGGGAGCAATTGAAGCTAGGGTTTGTGGATTCAAGGTGTTTCCTCCTCAAATTTCTTGGGGATTCTTACTAAAGGTATGGTAGTCTTCATCCTTGTCTAAGTTTCATTCAAGGATCCCTATCGAAATTTGATTTCAAATTTCCAAAATCCCCTCTAGAACCCTAGCTTTCAATCTATGCATGGGTTCAATTCCAAAATGATTTCAAAGGCTTTTATATGAAGAATTATGAATAGAATGTTGAATTAATGATGAATTAAGATAATTTCTCCTATGAACCCATGTTTTCGCCCAAATTCTTAAGTTGTAAATTGTGATTGGGAATTGATTGATCATGAAAGTATGTTGAATTGTTTATGTTTATATTGAATTAGTTATTGAATCATGTTAGTTCCCTTATATATTGAAGTATCTTAGATTTATGGGTGGATATTGATTCATAGCCTTGGAAGGCAAGGTCATGAAGGATATAGGTATGATTATGATGAGAAGTATATGTGTGTGATCTCAATGAAAGGGTCATGATCATGTTTAGAATGTAATTGTGTTATGATTGAAAGTTATTTCTCAATTAACACTTATGAATGATGAGGTTATATGTGAAAGGTTATTCTCTCTCTCACACACACTCATGGATGACTAATGAATTAAGCTTCTATGATTATGTTAATGATGATGTATTGATTGAAAGGCTATTCTCAATTGTACTCCAATGAATGATAATGACATGTTGTGAAAGGACTTTCTCACAATATGAGTATTCTTAGTTGAAAGGCTATTCTCATCTTTGAATCTATGAGCTATCCAATGAAAGAATGTTGGGTTTTAGATGGATACTCATCCATGAGTTGAGGCAGGGTATCTACTAACAATCTCTTATCCCATAATAATGAACTAAAGTAATGAATGTTAAGTACTCCGTGGGGAATAATGCTAAGTACCGAGTGGATATGGCTTAAGATGGGTGCTCATCCATGAGTAGAGGCGGGGAATCTAGTACCAATCTCTTGAGATGGGTGCTCATCTATGAGTTGAGGTGGAGTATCTAGTCTATTGGGTGTTAGGAAAATCTCACTTCTTCATTCTTCAAGTCGTGCCATAGAGTTTCACTCTATAATGTCTTTCCCTTATTCCTTATCCGATGGTCTCTATGGTATGACCACTTGAAGGGTTATGCTACAAGGATCGAGGGAGAAAAAGTTGGTTGTGATGCCATTATGGCAATGTGGCTTGTTAGATTTAAGGTGATACATAGTAATGTTGTCTATATTATGAGATGGGTTGCTTTATGGTTATGTTTAGTTGATGGTAGAACCCGACTTAGTCATGATGAGTTTTGAGGTATGTTGATAGAATTGATGAATAAGGTGTCTTAGAAATTCCTAGAAGGGTAGATGTGTATTTCACCTTGGTTTAGAATCATCTTGTGGGATGAGTGTGAAGGTTTAGTGATGTTTAAAAGAGTTTGAATAGGTTTGCTGCCAAGGGGGAGATAATTAGCTTAGATAGCAAGGCCTGTGAGTGCTATTAATGTTCATGAGTTAGGTTTTCTTGATATTCTTACTTTAAGAGGTGTAGTGAGTTTGAGGAGTTTAGACCTGGTGTGGTAGACTCTTATGAGACCTTGAGTGGTGTTGGTAAGATTGTTTGTGAGCAAGAGTTGCTTAATGAGGACCTTCCTAGCTTAAAAGCACCGGTATATTGATGGTTTCTTATAGGTTGTGAACTTCTTGTTAAGGTCCCCATGTTACGTTCATGTTAAGACTTAGTACGGGTTTACTCCCAAAGGGAAGATAATATGTTGAATAGTAAGGTTGTTGAGAATTCTGATATTCTTATCTCTTCCCTTCTATTCCTATTCAAGCTTGAGACCAAGAGTTCCTTCTTGGCTTGTTTCATGTTTTGGAGTCATGCGTGATTATGTTTTTCGATGATCTCCTTATGATATGCATGTTATGGTGAAATTCATGTTTTAATGAGAAAATGAGTTTTTTATGATTGATGTTCCTCAAGTTGATGTACATTTAGTATGAGTTGTCTATATGCTTCATTAGGTGAATTTTTGAACATACTTAAATGTGCTTTTGAGAGTAATTGCATATTTTGCTTCTTGATGTTATGATGAGCATGATGTGAGTTGGAGAAGGAAATTCCTCCAATGAAATGAGAAATGTTGATGTTTTCGTGCATAATGAGTTTCCTTATGTTGCATTGAGCTTATTGATATGGAGTTGATGTTTCCTCCTAAGATTTATCCATTATTTTGATGTGCATGCATGATGGGTTGCTAGTCTTGAGTCGTTAATCCCTTAATGTGTTTAGAGTGTCATTCGAGGATGAATATTCCTGAGGAGGAGATAGTGTAACGACCCAGAAAATTAGTAGGTGAACAAGAGCCTTAACGTGAGGATCAACGTCAAGGTACGTGTTAGACTCTGTAGTTGAAGGACCTCTTTAGGTTTCGTATAGGGTTGCAAGGGCATGTGCCAAGGTAAGGGGGGCAAAGCCTGCCAAAACCCAACACTACCCAACCCTCAACCAAGCACTACTAGGGTTCACGACCAGTGGTCTTGACCACGGTCCGTGAAGGAGTCCGTGAAGACCCCTTGGTCTAGTGGGAGGTAATGTCTTGGATCATAACTACTGCCCAAGGGACCACGAGCCACTTCACGGCCCGTGGTCATGACCAAGACGCGTGGGAAGGCTCGTGGTCAGCCTTAGCATGATTGGAGGTTGGCTTGCCAAGGGGAGCTACTGGTCAAGGGACCACGGGCATAACCACGGGCAGCAGTATACTTGACGGGCCGTTTAGTTGGCCGTAGTCCCTGACGGGGCGCTGCCCAAGTTGAGGCTTACTTGGTAATTTCCTTCGAATTAACTATTGTGTGGGGTCGTTTATAAATGTTTTATATCACTTGTATAAATAGTTTTAAGTCTGAAAACACTTCATTTACTCCTTTATTCTCTAATACCCAAATCAAATCAAAAGTTCTTCTCCCTCCCAAAATTTCTCTCTCTAATACTCAAGGAAGAAGAAAGGAGCAGTTGAAGCTAGGGTTTGTGGATGTTTCTTCCTCAAATTTCTTGGGGATTCTTAATAAAGGTATGGTAGTCTTCATCCTTGTCTAAGTTTCATTCAAGGAGCCCTATCAAAGGTTGATTTCAAGTTTCCAAAATTCCCCAAAAACCCTAGTTTTCAATCTATGCATGGGTTCAATTCCAAAACGATTTCAAAGGCTTTTATATGATGAGTTATTAATAGAATGTTGAATTACTGATAAATTAAGATGATTTCTCCTATGAACCCATGTTTTCCCCCAAATTCTTAAGTTGTGAATTGTGATTGGGAATTGATTGATCATGAAAGTATGTTGAATTATTTTTGTTTATATTGAATTAGTTATCGAATCATGTTAGTTTCCTTATCTACTGTATTATCTTAGGTTTATGGGTGTATATTGATTAATAGCCTTGGAAGGCAAGTTCATGAAGGATATATGTATGATTATGATGTGAAGTTTATATGTGTGATCTACTTGAAAAGGTTATGATCATGTTTAGAATGTAATTTTGTTATGATTGAACGGATGAATGGTAAGTTCACTTTTGGTGGCCTTAATGTGGAACTTAGTGTGGATGGTGGTATGAGATTCTATTCATACGTTGCACAAAGTATAGCTTGAGGGTTACTTGAGGTGGAAGCTTAATGTGATGATATGGCTTATATGTGTTGATGTTTAAATGTGATAAATGACTTGTATGTTGATTATGTGTGTATATTATGCCTCTTATACTTATGTTCATAAAGTTTTCTCAAATTGGCATAAAACATGATTTTCAAAGAAAATGTCAGGTTTAAGCATGGTTTTTTAATGGCTATCATACTTAGTACATCTAATGTGCTAAACCATATTTCTTCATTTTTACCAAAGTGTAGGGTTGGATATTTGATGTTCTATACTTAAAGAATGGGTTTCTAAGGAGCTTGGAGTTGAAGATTTGGTGAGTCCTCATAGATTCGAGGATGAACCCATTATTTTTCCCTTATGTCTTTTATTTTTTGTTTAGAGCTTTTGTGTGGACTTAGTCCCAAAGTTTTATTCAAAGTATTGTAGATGGTCTGAGACAAAGTATAGAAAGACTTTTGCTTGTTTTTTTTAATGGAAAATGACTTCGATTGTAAAAGAAAAGTTTTTTATTACACACTATTTTCCTATGCTCTTATGTTCAAGAATGCTATGAGGCTTGTATGAGACTTTTCGGAGTCTTGTACGCCGTGTAACATCTAGAGGGTACCCCTGGGTCATGACATCTATCTAGACTAAAAAACTAAGGAGTCAGATCTTGAGTTTTAAGTAGAGAAGCAAAGGAACATATACCAAGCATGGGATCTATTTAAACAACTATTGATTCCTTGTCCATATTATCACCAGACAAATGAAGTATTAGCCCACATATCCATTGAATGTTTCAAATATAATGCAAAGGTACTTCTAAATTCTACAACACGTGGGAAAACCCTAGAGAAGACCTATCATGAACTGGTTGAACTCCTAGACGAAGTCCTGGAAGACAACCAGGAAAGAAATTGAGATACACAAAGAAATAGGGTGCATAAGGTTACACGAATGTTAAAAGTTGATCCAATAACCCCATTGACTATAAAATTGGTTCCATGGAAAAATCATATTATCACTCATATCAATAAACTAACACTGGAGAAACAACAAGCACAAGTAAATGCAGTAGAACAACCACAAGGATGGTGTGAAGTTTACGGTTTTGGAGAACACTTCACTGATTGCTCTGAATCAAATCCAGATTCTGTGAACTATGTCAGTAATGCACAAAGAGATGGAGGAACATACAACACATATAACCTAAGGTTGAGAAATCACAAAAACTTCTCATAGTGTGAAAATTTAAAATAAAATCAGACCCAAGGGAAAAACCAATACAGAACACAAGGAAATGGTAAGCAGTATCAAAACTAGAGTCACGGTGGTAATCAAAGAATCCAATAAGAAAAAATTGACTAATGAAGAGATGTTCGAGCAATTGATGGAAGAGAAGGGAAAAACCAATGCAAAGGTGGACAAGTTTGGAACAGAGTTGAGAAACTCCCAAGTTTCTAATAAAATATTGTGAAGGCAGGTTGCACAATTGGATAGCTCTATCAATGTACCTCCTCAAGGGGGTCTTTCGGGTGACGCTTATCCAATCTAGAAAAAAGTAAATCATATGGGTACGAGAAGTTGTTTACAACTAGCAGAGTTATTTTCAAAGAAGAGAAATATTGTGTAATGAGTGGAGAAAAGAAACAAGGAGAGGTTGGTCAAAGTTCAAATGTTGAAAGGGTTGTTCCTCAAGTAAAACCACCTCCTCCTTTTCCATAAAAGTTTAAGAATCAGATGAAAATGAGTGCTTTGGTAAATTCTCTCTCTCTTTAAACAAATTCACATTAATCTACCTTTGGTTGATATTTTACAGGAAATTCCTAAATACGCCAAGTATGTGAAGTAGAGTGGCGCATCAAAGAAGGTTGGCTGAGTATGAAACAATGTCACTTATTGAGGAGTGTAGTTCAAAATATTCAGAATAGACTACCCAAAAAGTTGAAAGATCTAGGTCACGATAAAAAATACAATTGAGAAGTGTCCATGCCCGGGGTTATGTGATTCAGGTGCAAGTATAAATCACATACCGACATCCTTATCTAAAAACTAGGGTTGGGTAGTCCAAAACCGATCACTTGTCATCTTATAACTTGTAGATCAATTTGTTCCTAGGCCATAAGGGGTAGTGGAAGATGTGTTGGTACAAGTAGGGTCGTTGATTTTTCATGTGGACTTTGTAGTCTTAAATTTGGAGCCTGATCCTGAAGTTCCATTCATCTTGGAACGGACTTTCTTAGCCACAGGGTGAGAATTGATTGATGCAGCATATTTGTGATCATAAGGGCCCATGACAAGGTAGAAGTCTTTGATGTCTATCGCGCTTTGAAATTTCCTGCTGTGTATGAGGAAGTTTCTACTATCGCTGTTGTGGATTTAGAAATAGATACACATTATATTGCTTCAGAGATCCACTGTCAAGAGTATTAGTAAGCCATAAAATGCTTAGGTTGGCCACTTGTCTTGATGTGGAACCTGTGGGAGCCTAGATAGGTGAAGCGGAACCATTAGATTGACTTTTGGGACCTCTACCCAAACCATTGATTATAGAAGCACCCAAATTAGAGATTAAATCTCTTCTGACACACCGAAGGTATGCATATCTAGTCAATAATGCAACTTTACCAATGATACTTTCTGCAGAGTTGTATGAAGCATAGGTTAATGTGGCATTGAAGATTTTGAAACTAAGGAAAAAATATATTAGGTGGAAGTTGTCTAATATTCATGGGATTATTCTGGTGTTGTGTATGCACAAAATCCATACAGTGGAAGTCCACAAGACCAGTGCACAACATCAACGTTGGCTAAATCTTTTGATGAAAGAAGTGGTAAGAAAAGAGGTGATCAAGTGGTTAGATGCTAGAATTGTACACCCCATCTCCAACAGTAAATGGGTAAGTACTTTACAATGTGTCCCAAAGAAAGGAGGTTTGATAGTGGTGAAAAATGAAAAGAATGAGTTGATTCCCACTAGAACTATTAATGGGTAGAGAATTTGCATGAGTAACCAGAAGTTGAATGATGCCACGAAAAAAGATCACTATCTTTTCCCTTTCATTGATCAAATGCTTGACCAATTAGCAGCAAGAGTACTACTGACTTTTGGATAGATATTCCAGATACAACAAAATTGTGATTGCACCCGAAGACCAAGAGAAAACTACTTTCACCTGTCCCTATGGTACATATGCTTTTAAGCATATGATCTTTGGACTCTACAATGTGCCAGTCACTTTTTAGGGATCTATGATGGCTATTTTTCATGACATGGGTGAGCACTTTTTGGAGGTATTTATAGATGTTTTCTCTATATTTTGGAAATCTTTTGAAGTATGCCTTCAAAACCTTGATAAAGTACTCGGTCATTGTGAAGATACAAACTCAATACTTAATTGGAAAAAATGACACTTCTTTGTTTGGGAAGGCATAGTTCTATGTCACAATGTTTGGAAGAATGAATTAGAAGTGGATAAAGCCAAAGTTTAGGTAATTGAGAAATTTCCACCTCCTGTTTCTTTCGAAGGAGTGAGAATTTTTCTATGGCATGAAAGTTTTTATGGGAGATTTATCAAGGATTTCTCCAAGACTTCCTAACCTAATTTCAATCTGTTGGAGAAAGAGGCTAAATTTGAGTTTGATGAGAATTATGTCAAAGAGTTCAAGGTAATGAAGCATAACTTAATTAAAGCTCCAATCTTGATTTCTTCTAATTGATAGCTACCATTTGAACACATGTGTTATGCAAACGATGTAGAAATGGGTGTAGTATTTGGACAAAGAAAAGCGAAGGTGTTCCATTCGATATATTATGCTAGCAAGATCCTTGATTCTATCCATGCTAACAATTCACTGAGAAGGAGATCCTTCCTCTAGTATTCGCCTTTGACAACTTTAGATCATATTTTGTAGGTACCAAAGTAATTGTATTTACCTACCATACAACTATTACCTACATATTTCCCAAGAAGGATGCTAAGCCAAGGCTTATTCGTTGGATATTTCTTCTACAGGAGTTTGACCTTGAAGTCGAAGACCAGAAACACACAGAGACTTAAATAGGTAATAATCTTTTGAGGTTAGAAGAATTCTGTCATGTGAAAGAAAGAGAACAGGTCCGTGAAGAGTTTCTAAAGAAGTTGATGGCACTAGACATGAATAAAGTGTTGTGGTATGCTGATATAGTAAATCTTTTAGTGATTGGAGTGTTCCCACAAGGAGCAACTACTCAATAAAGAAAGAAACTGAAATACAAGGCCAAATTTTACATCTGGATGAACCATTCTTGTTTCAACAAGGGGTGGTGTCATGACCACGGGTACCCCCTAGATATAACGAGTCGTATCAGACCCTAGAGGTCTCATACAAGCCACTTAGCATATCATAACATAAGGTAATAGAAAATGGTGCGAAAATTTAAACATTTTCCATACAATCAGAGTCTTTCATAAAACGAGTGGAAGTCTAATACAATTATCTCAAACCATCTAAACAACATGAATAAAGTCTTGGGACACAGCCCATACAATAGTCCAAGACATAAAAGAAAGACACAAGTGAAAAGAGTGATCACATCCTGGAATACAATGAGGACTCACAAAATCTTCACTTCCTTGATCAACAACAAAGATGGCCACTAGTGTGAGAATCTATGTCGCCAGACCGTATATTTGATAAGAATGTAGGCAAGAATATGCGTTAGTACAATTAAGTAATAAATATGATAGCTAGCATAAACAACATAAACATCTTGGTTAGTCAATATAAACAATAGGCATAATCAATGCACATAAATCAATACCATAATAAGAAAGGAATACCCCTCAAGTAACCTTACTCATCCTTAGTGAAGACTTGGGTCATCACCTCTTAGTCAACTTACCTCATTAAAGGCATATCAAGAAACAATCCAAGCTATTCATTCTTCATAAGATAATCTACATAGTTTATACTTACTTTAAAGACATGGGGATTCGCCTCATTGCCAAGCTTACAAAGGCTAACAGGTATTCACCTCTTGACTTACTTACCTTAAGATCATGAATATTCGCCTCCACAATCACATTATATGACACATGTACTCACCTCTACATTATTTCATAAGGATCATGTGTACTCCTAGTTTAATTCTAAGGAGTATGGGAAATCACTTCGTATCCTTCACATATGGAGGTCCCAGGGTAGTCGCCTCTAGCCTCATCATTTACATAGTCTTTTAGTCTAGATTCATTTTCGGTGAGCAATCCTTTCAACCTAGAATCACTAATGTGAGAAAGCCTTTCACATTAATAGATTCATGATTAATCAATTCATGTGAGAAGTATCCCTTCCTCAATAATAATATCAATTACAAACAATTAACATCATAAGCATTACTCTTAAAGACCTAGATCTCATGAACATCATGTAAGCTTCATTCTTTGGCAATTCTAATCAAAATTCCTCAATCCTATAAGGACAAGCCTAAACCCACCAAGTTTCCCTTCTTGACATCAACCCACCTATATCAATTCTAGGTTATAATCATGGAATAGGCATGGGTACATGTAATTTCACTCTAATAACATGTAATTCTACTAGTTCAATTAAAGTCAATTACAATCCACTCAATATCAACAATCATTATAACCCACAACATTGGAAGACACCCTAACTAGAATTGGGGATTTAGACTTTCACAATTGGGGAATTCTAGGGTAATCCATGGGAGGAATGATCCCATGGATGAAAATCCACCATACCTTAGTCACAATCCCCACAAGATCTTGAAGATTGGAGACTTTGAACTTGACCTAGCTTCAATCTCTTCCTTCTTTTTCTTCTTACTTCTAGAGAGATAATTTTTTAGAGGAGTTTTATGTTTTCTTTAGGAATTTGAGAGAATGACTTAATTGAGTAAATTTAGGGGTCTTAAATAATAATATAGGTGGTCTAGGTTTAGTCAAAACGACACCACTTGATTCTAATTAAAACCGGAAAAGACCCTTATGCCCCTAAACTAAACTGCCTCAACTATACAAGAAGGCCCAACCACGAAACCCCACCGACTGATCGTGGATGGACCTACAGTCCGTCTTGGTCGAGCGTGGTCTAGACAGAGATTCTGAGCCATCGATGACCCACCAACCACTGGTCGTGGACCCATCCATGGGGCGTGGGTCCTGGTCGTGGTTCACTGCCTCAGGCAGTCTCTAGGGTGCCCATCCACGAGGCCCACCTACGGGGCGTGGGTCTAACCACGGGGAGTGGTTGGCCCTCATGGGTGACACATGGAAATGATAAAATTGTTAGGCTTTCCTCTTTCAGGTACGGGGTGTTACATTATCTCCCTCCTTTGGATCATTCATCCTCGAATGAGATTCTGAGCACGTTTCTAAACGAAAAGACTCAAGACTAGCAGCCCATCAATCATGAAACTCATCAAAATCCACACAACCAAGGAGGAACGTCATTTCCAAGTTAAACATACTCAATTCACCATAAGGAAGTAGGAACTACATCTAACAACCCAATATTCATGAAATTTTCACATTCCTTACGTCAAGGAGGAACTTACCATCTCCAAATTTTAAAAACATGCTCTACACAATCTCATGGAGCTCATATGCAATTCAATCTCAAAAAGTACATATTCTAGAAGGAAGTCTCCTCTCCAAGTCAAGATATGTTCAACAACTCATCTAATGAAGTCTATAGGCAACTTATACTCGATGCACATCAATCATGAAGAGAATAATTCACATAAGTCATTTCTTTCACAACTTAAGCAATTCATGAACATGCATATAAAGAAATCATGGAAACACATAAAACACACATGACTTCAAATCATAAAACAAACCAAGAGGAAAATCATTACCTCAAGCTAGAATAGAAGGAATAAGATGAGGATATTAGGACTTCATATCGACCTCGGCCTCTGAAGTAGCACCCTCAACTAAGTGGTTTCTCCAGAAAACCTTCACGGAAGCTATATCCTTTTTTCTCAATTTCTTAACTTACCGGTCTAAAATCTCAATCGGGACTTCCTCATATGTAAGATTTTCATCAACTCCCAACCTTTCAAGAGAAATTATGGATGTTGCATCTCTGACACACTTCTTAAGCATTGAGACATGGAAAATGGGATGCACCATTTCCAAATCATTTGGCAAGTCAAGTTCATAAGCAACCTTACCAACACGTTTCAAGATTTGATACTAGCCTACGTATCGAGGACTAAGTTTCCCTTTCTTCCCAAATCTCATCACACCCTTCATGGGTGAGGTTTTCAAATAGATCCAATAATTAACCTCAAACTCAAGGTCTCTTCTTCTAACATCGGCATACGACTTTTGTCAACTTTGGGCGGTTCTGAACCTCTCTCGAATAAGTCATAATTTCTCAATAGCCTCATTAACTATCTCAGACCCTATCAAGGCCAATTTACCCATTTCAAACCACCCTATAGGAGACCTACATCTCCTACCATAAATAGCTTCAAAAGGGGCCATACCAATACTAGAATGGTAGCGGTTATTATCCTCCCTTGTAATCGATGACACATGCTCTCAACATATCCTCTAAATTTTGGATCCTTCGCTCCACTTCCCCATCGGTTTGTGGGTGAAAATTTGTGCTAAGCTTAACCTTAGTGCCAAGTCCCTTTTGGAATGACTTCCAAACTGAGAAGTAAACTGAGTATAATACCTCTATCGGAGATAATGGAAAAGGCCACACCATGTAATCTTGCAATATCTGTGAAATACAATTTTTCATAATATTCTGTCGAATAAGAAACCTTAACGGGAAGGAAATGGGTTGATTTCGTAATTCGATCTACAACCACCCAAATAGTATCATGTTGGCGCCGGGAGCGAGGCAAACCAACTATAAAGTCCATATTTACATCTCCCACTTTCAAGTAGGAATTTGTATCTTGAGCTAAACCTCCTGATATTTGATTCTCAACCTTTACCTGTTGACAATTTGGACATTTGGCCACAAATACCGCAATGTCCCTCTTCATCCCATTCCACAATAGATTTCTCGTAAATCACGGTACATCTTGGTGGCTCCCGGGTGAATAGAATATCGCGGACCGTGAGCTTCTGCCAAAATCTGTTCCCTTAAGTCATCCACATTTGGAACACATAACCAGCCTTGGTATCTAAGTACCCTATCTCCCTCTTGGGAGAAAGCCTCTACGGATTTCTTAAGTATTACCTCTTTCAATTCTACCAAGATTGGATCAAGACTTTTCTTAGCTTTCACATCATTTACAAAAGATGATCCAGAACCATTATGGACCATGACACCACCTTTGTCAGAATCTATAATTCGACCACTTAATCGGGCCAATCTATGCATATCTCATGCCAACTCATTTCTATCATCATCAACATGAGAAACACTACCCATAGACAACATACTAAGGGCATCCCCCGCCACATTAGCTTTGCTGGGGTGATAAAGAACATTCATGTCATAATCTTTCAATAATTCAAGCCACCTTCTTTGGTGAATATATTTAAATCTTTTTGACTAAACACATTTTGCAAACTCTTGTGCTTGGTGAAAACATCAACATGAACTCCATACAAATAATGGCTCCAAATGTTTAAGGCAAATACGACCGCCGCAAATTCAAGGTTGTGATTAGGATAATTCTTCTCATGGATTTTAAGTTGTCTTGAAGCAGAGGCAATCACCTTACCATTTTGCATAAGCACACATCCCAACCTAACTTTAGAGGTGTCACGGCCCGAGCCTACACCCTAGACGTGACATGGCGTACGAGACTCCAAAAAGCCTCATAGCATATCATAACATAAGACATAGGAAATGATGCAGAATTTAAAAACTTTTATCCATACAATCGAAGTCTTTTATAAAAGCAAGAGGAAGTCTAACTTGTCTCACTTAGCCATCTAATACAATCAGCCCTTCAACATAATCCGAAACATAAAATGACAAGAAAGAAACTACTAGTGTCTCATACATCCTCGAATCTTGAGGACTCACCACAAGCTAGGAGAAGAGTCAATCCAAGCTTGAATCCAAAAGAAGATCACCTTAAGAACCGGAACCTACACTTTGTAGAAAAATGTAAAAGAAATATGGGTTAGCACAAAAATGCACCAAGTATGATAGCCATGCAAAAGTCATGCTAAAAAGGACTTTGTAGTTGAAAACAATGATATATGTTGAGTTTGAGAAACATCATGAAACTTTAGTATAAAAGGATAAGTCACAAGCATATTCATCATGTAAATCATTATAACACAATAGAACCATCTCTTAGGTAACCCTAAGTTATAGTTGTGCAATGTATGAATGGCATCCCAAAATAACACTCATACTAAGTATCCCCTTTAGGCCACCATAGTCATGTTTACCATTTATTTGATCCCATCTTTCGTTGATACTCATAGACAAGGAACATTCTCATTTACTAAGTCAAGTCAAAGAAAGCAACTCATAGTAACAATCCAAGTTAAGCATTCATTATCACATTTATCCTTCATATCATCATTCTCAATAGCATCATTATAAGCACATTCATTTCATTAGAGATTATGACATTTGAAGAACACACCACAACCACTCTTAAAGCCTACTCGTGAAATGCATGGAGGAAGTCCCATACCCCTACCCACACTTAATAGAACTTATTGAGTAAGCATAGTAAATAACTCTCATGATGGGAGTAAGCCCTAACGATATATACCATGTGAGCAAAGCATGGAATCCAGTGTCTGTCCCATACCGTAAATGGTTGGTCTACTTGACTAAGGTAGAACATGTAATTTATCTTAGGTGGATCCATTAGCTAATAACCTATGTGGGTAAATATTTATGGGATAAGGAGGTTGTTACTAGAAACCCGACCTAACATAGGGAGAACCTCCACCTCACAATATCCACTCCGTGCTAAGCGTTCAATTCCCATAGAGTAGTTAATTCTCTTTTAACATTTTTACACAGTCGCTCGATCTGTCTGGGCATCAGTGCCTAGAGTATTGTCATTCTGCTTCTGGTTATCTTTTTCTTTTTATTCTATTTTAGCTTCTGCGGTGATATTAGCCTTGATCATATTGTCCAACTCGTGAGCTGCCACAGAAGCGTATATCGCATTGCTGAACCCTCGAACCCACAAAGGGACATTAAGGTTGATGGGCATCCTCCTCCTTGAACTAGTTATGGTTTGGCTATGTCTTTTGTGTCGCTAAGGAGAGGATTGAAATGCTAAACGGCAATGTAATCCAAGTCCGAGAACAATTCAACAACTAAAATGATCTAAAAGTACAAGAAATATACAAACTAGAGTGTTGGTGTGAGTTTGGACAGATAAAAAGTGAGGGAAAGTGAATGAAGTTGAAACTTTTAAACCTTTGGCTTGCAAAAAACCGTCCAGTTTTCGCCAACTCGGTGACATTAGTCAAGCTGGCCTACTAACTTGGCAAAACGCCGACTGTTTAGTTTCTTTGTAAATATTTATAGAACCTCTGGTTTACGGGGGGGGGGGGGTTCCAAACGGTGATTTCCATCGTGATCACCGACATGGTCGGTGATTCGCCAATAATTTCCAAAGCTCGCTGAGTTTTACAGAATCTAATGTTGACGATGTCTTGAGTCAAACGGCAGATAAGGTCAGATTCGCCGACCCTTTCGATGACTTGTCGACTGGATCTATTGCTCGCCAACCTGCACTTTTCGTTCACTCTCCACACTTCCATCTGCGCAATCAACACACCATTATTTTATCAACGCAAAAGAAAGTAGTACATGGTTTTGGGTTGCCTCCTGAACAACGCCTTAGTTAACATCGTGGCACGACGCAAGTCAACAACTATTCTTCATCCTCGGAATCAGCCATGGTGTAGTTAGGCGAGTCCTCGGCGAATGATGGATAGCGACCTGTCATCAAATGGGTGATTTGAGCATCCTGCAGCAGAATAGTCATGGAGTTTGAGGCAGACATTTCATTCAACATTTCAATGTTGTCATTCATCTCATTGTCTTTTTCTTCAAGTTTTTGTTGAATGAGTGAAAGAGCATTGTCAGTTTGCACATCCTCATACTTCTTCCTGTGTCTACATTCTTGAAGGAGGAAGTTCTTTTCCTTTTCCATGGCTTGTGTTTCCAACCCCATGACTCGTTTGGACAGAATGTCCACTTGAGCCACTAGTGCGTCCCACTCGTGTTTGTTTTGGGGCTCCTTGTTGGTTTTAACCATACCATCAATGAGTGTTACGACACCTTTGTAGGGCTGGTGGAGTATAATGCCCTCGAAAAGTTGATCGGCTATGCTCTTATTTTCGGGTCCAAGTCCCCGATAGAAGCACTCCAACAGCATCTTGTCAAACTTTGCATGAGATGGGCATTCTAGTCAACAACATTTCTTGAATTGTCTCATTCCATGCTTGTTTGAACGTCAGGAGGTTGTCCCTGAGGTTCAATAGTTTCAGGAGGGGATGGTCGGTGTGGTACCCATAATGATCATCAATTCTTATTTCCCTGCTTTGATATTCAAAAAAGGAAAACAAAACTACAATTTAGACTAGTAAAGCTGAAACTAAGAAGAATAAAAAAATTTACTTAACTAAGAATTCTCAAATAACACCACTTCCCGGCAACGGCGCCATTTTGATGTTTGCGTAATCAAGGACACAACTTCTGATGCAAGTGTCTACGATCATGCAACAGTATAATAACCCAACCAAGGGTTGGGATCGTTCCCCAGAGAGTGGTTTTGAGAATTAATAGAAAAATAAAATTTAGTTCAAACTAGTCGTAGCTAAAGACGTTTATGATTAAAAACATTGTAAATTAAAGAGGGACAAAAGAGTGTCAATTAACAATGGAGTTTTGTCACTATTCATAAGTAAAAACAGTAAAATAAACAAGGATTTCTAGGTGATGAGAGGGGATTCTTTTGATGTGATAGGAATACATGATAGACTAAATCATTAGGTACATGCATGCTTTTGATAGTAAGTTCATTGAGTATTTGTGACTAGGCTAGACTTTAAAGGGGATAAGCTCTCTCTCGAGCAACTTACCCGGTTTCAAGTGGGTTCCTCTCGAACACCCACTTGCTGCATGAAGAACAACCTCCGCCTTAACCCACTCACTCTCTCGAGCTGAGTGTGTGGACATGGTACTAGGGTTCACTATTCAAATGGGTATGAAGATTTAAATCTTGTTACAGACCAATAATGAAGAATCCAAGAGACCCAAGTCCAAATCCTTGGAGACGAACCGTCTTCTTCTTCAAGTTTTCAAAACCCTCTCAAACTCAGAGCAAAAATATCAAAAATTACTATTCTATCTAAAAGTTATAATAATTGTTCGACACTTAAAACTATAACTCTAACTAGTATTTATAGTTTCATAGATTTGTGTTGCAGTGGATCATTCGGCGTCGTTAGTCGAAATCACCTGTCAACTCGACGATTTGCCTTTTGGTGTAGTTCATCGCCGTCTTGCACCATCCTTCAGCATCGTTGTGCTCTGGGTCATTGGGCGACATGGTACTGCTTCGCGAAACTTCTCGGCTATGCGACGACTGCTCCCTTTTTCCACCGAGTTGATCATTTCCTTCAGGGCTTAGCATACTGGAACAAAAGGCGAAGTAAGACCTTTTGGCGACTAGCCAAGTGGACTCAGCGATCCTCAGGCCTTCATTTCTTCGTTCTTTTCAACCTTTTCGTTCCTTTTTGCGACGTAGTGTCCATACTTTCCTTCAAACTTAAAATACCTGACACTTAAGTGTTTTTATTAGATATTGAGATAAAATAAGCAATTGAGAACATACTTTCTATTAAAATATAGCCCTAAATGAGTCCAATATGTGTACTCATCAAGTATGATAAATCAAATCATATCCTTCACATATGGAGGTCAAGGGTAGTCGACTCTAGCCTCATCATTTACATAGTCTTTTAGTCTAGATTCTTTTTAGGTGAGCAATACTTTCAACCTAGAATCACTAATATGACAAAGCTTTTCACATTCATACATTCATGAATAAGCAATTCGTGTGGGAAGTATTCCTTCCCCAACAATAACATCAATTACCAACAACTCACATCATAAGCTTTACTCTTAAAAACCTAGATCTCATGATCATAATCTAAGCTTCATTCTCAGGCAATTCTAATCAAAATTCCTCAATTTTAGGACAAGCCTAAATCCATAAAGTTTACCTTCATGACATAACCCTACTATATCAATTTTAGGTTATAATCATGGAAAATGCATGGGTACATGTAAGTTCACTCTAATAACATGTAATTCTACTAATTCAATAAAAAAAAATAACAATCAACTCAATTGGATCAACAATCATCATAGCCCACAACATTATAAGAAACTCTAACTAGAATTGGGCATTTAGACTTCACAATTGGGTAATTCAAGGGGACTCCATGGGAGGAAGGATCCCATGGACGAAAAGCCTTAATACCTTAGTCACAATAACCACAAAATCTTGAAGATTGGAGAGTTTGAAGTTGACATAGCTTCAATCTCTTCCTTCTTCTTCCTTCTAAAGAGAGAATTTTTTAGAGGAGTTTTGGGTTTTATTTTTGGATTTCAGAGACTGACTTAATTAAATGAACTTAGGAGTCTAAAATACATATATAGGTGGTCCAGGTTTAGTAAAAACTGCACCACTTAATACTAATTAAAACCAAAAAGACCCTTATGCACCGAAATTTAACCGCCTCAACTGTCCAAAAAGGCCCAACCACGAGACCCCGCCGACGGACCGTGGATGAACCTACGGTCCATCCTGGTCGAGCGTGGTCTAGACAGATATTCTGGGCCATCGATGATCCACCAACCATGGGTCGTGGACCCATTCACGAGATGTGGGTCCTGGCTATGGTTCACTGCCTCATGCAGTCTCCAGGATGCTCATCTACGTGGCCCACCTACGGGGCGTGGATCTAACCACGGAGCGTGGTTGTCCCTCGTGGTTGATACTTGGAAATGCTGAAAATTGTTAGGCTTTTCTCTTTCTGGTACAGGCTGTTACAGGTTGATCAAGTCGTGAGAAACGGGGGCATGCAAGTGCTCGAGTGTTGTCATACAAGTCCTTATGGAGGACATCATGGACGAGACGACACAACTCACAAGTTATTATAATTTGGTTTCTTTTGGCCCTCTTTTTTTCAATTATTCTATCTCTTATGTGAAAGAATGTGACCAATATCAAAGGTTTGGTACTATATCTAGAAGATATGTGATGCAACTTAACAATATTCTTGATATAGAAATCATTTATATGTGGGGTATTGACTTATGAGTCCCTTACCTCCATCAGATGGAAACAAATACATTCTAGTGGCTGTATATTATGTGTCCAATTGGGTTGAGGCTGTAGCTTTTCCCACAAATGATTCAAAAGTGATGATTAAATTCATAAAGAAGCCTTTTTACTCATTTTGGTACTCCAAGGATGATCATAAGTGATGGAGGTAAGTACTTCATCAACCATTTAATGAAGAATCTTCTAGCCAAGTATGATATATGTCATAAGGTGGTGACAATATACCACCCACAAACTAGTGTCCAAGTTGAAGTGTCAATCGAGAGGTGAAGTAAATCATACAGATAACAGCGAATGCACAAACAAAAAATTGGTCCAGGAAGCTGGATGATACATTATGGATGTATAAAAAAACATATAAAAAACCCATAGGGACTTCTTCCGATCACATGGTGTTTGGTAAAACGTGTCTTCTTCTGGTAGAGTTAGAGAATCAAACATATTAGGCAAGAAAGAGATTAAATCTTGACCCAGAGCTAGTAGATAGGAAAAAGTTATGAGAATTACATAAGCGTGAGGAGTTTAGATTCCATACTTATGAGGCTGGTAAGCTTTATAAATAAAAAATCAAGAGAAGGCATGACAAGCACATGGACACTCACAATTTTACTACCAGCCAATAGGTACTCTTTAGTACTAGACTTAGATTGTTCCCCATAAAAGTAAGGTCAAAATTTAGTGGGCTTTCTGAAGTAGTGAGGATGACAATATCGTGCAGTAGATCTTAAAGTAAAAGATGCAACAAAGTTTCTTAGTGAATGGGCAACATTTTTAGAACTATTTTGGTAAGGATGAAGATCAAGACCGAGAAACTCTTTAGCTAAATGATGAATGATTCAAAGTTGAGTTGAGTCACAATGTTAAACTAGGCGCTCCATAGGAGGGAAAACGTGAAATTTTTTAATAGTTAGTTATTTTTGTATTGATTATATTTCTTGTTAGTTTTTTTTGGTAGGATTTAATTTAAATTTCAGTCATTTTTAATAGTTAGGAACTATGAAAAATGGCAAAAATACACAAAAATTTTAAAAGAAAAAGCATGCCACGACCAAAACTAATGCGCTTGGTGGGAGGAAACCCACCAATGTTCTAATGTGGTTTCTTCATTTTGCAGGAATATCAGAAAGTGGAGCAGACCACGTAAAAATGTCTTACGCATGAAAATTTAATGGATTTTTCCATCCCGGCCAGCAGGCACACTGCTCGCGTGCTTCGCCAGGGCCCAAACAATTGAGGGTCCTGGTTGGTGCACTATTGGTGTGTTGTACAAGGCCAAAAGCATTAGAAGGGTTGCACTTGGCTCTTTGCAAGCACGCCGCGCCACGGAATCCCTAGGCTGGTGCACTGCAGGCACACCACACCACAAGGTGAGCTACAAAGGAAATTTTTTGGCGCAACTTTGGCACGATGTGCCACCAAATCACCATACATGTTTTTCAGCTGGGTCAGGGCCCGAACCCTTCCCAAGCACAAAATTTTCAACCCCACCCTTTTAATTCACAAAACCCTTAATCCCCAACCTCACTTCTCACAAAACACATCACCCTAACCTTGTTTCTCTCAAAATTCTTTCTTCTTTTTTCACTCACTTTTTTTCCCAAAAAATCCATAATTCTCCATTGTTTTCTTCCACCCCCAACATTTTTCCAAACCCTCATTCTTTCTTATTCAAGCACCATTCTTCTTCCACCACCAAAAAAAAACCCAAATAGATTTTTTTTCTTCTCTTTCCTCAATCTTTGTGGGTTTTGATGCCACCAAAGGGAAAATAAGTGGAAGTGGGGTCTGTAAGAAAGCGGTCTCGAAATGGCGATATCCTCGGGTCATCAAGTGCTCCGTTTTAGAAGTTTGGTAAACAAATTGTGGAGCACTATGAGGAAGAGTAGTTGAATATCAAAAGGAGGCTAAGTACCTTGGGTATGAAATATGTAAATGAATTGAGGTTGAAATTGGAATTCTCACAAATTCATGAAACAACTAACAATCTTGGGCTGTAATAAATTTTTGAGGATCAAGGTGAATGTAGTCTCACTCTTGTACATGAATTTTATGCATACTGGAATACTGAGCAACGGTGGAGAAATAATGATGATGTGAGGAGTAAGACTATTTGTTTTTCTATCAAATATATGAATTTTTAGTAACCCCATATTTTGAGCCTGCTGAATATTCAAGGTTGAAAGTTCTCCCCATTATAGAAATATTTGTCACACTTTGTGAAGTGTGAACTCGACTTCTAGATGGGATCGTAGCAAGAAAATGGGTAGACACACCACCCTCCATTATACTCACTCAAACCAAGAGGCTCAGTTGTGGTTAAATATTATGTATAGTGTGTTATTACCTTGCCAGTATACATCTGAGATTACTAAGGACAAGATTGTGTTGGTTTACATATTGATGAAGGGTATGCCGATGAATGTGGGGTCATTACTTAGACAAATTATTATGCAGTTCCGCAATAACAAAAGGTAGATATTTTGTTACGAAGGCTTAATTGTCACGCCCCAACCTCAAGGGGTGCAACCGGTTCCTAATGCCATAACTAAATCCTGAGCTGACCCTACTGAACCATTTGCTACTAGAGCATGGCAGCCACACGTAATCAAGAAAACAAACAAGTATATCTCGGCTTAAAATTAAGCCCTCGGCCGGCAAGGCCCTTGTCAACAGATCTATAAAAGAAACAGCTACTCCAAGAGTTCATATAAAGAAATAACTAACTAGCACAGAAGTCATGATTGGGTCATCGAGGCCACCATGATCTCTATAGCGAAACTGAAACTAGGTATATATTAATACAATATATCAAATAGCTAACAAGCATCAGCAAACCAAAAAACTTGGACAACATGGACATAACGTAGTTGTACACCCCACACACTAGTCTGCAAGCCTCTAAGAGTAGTAAATATTGGCGGGACAGGCCCCAGCATACCCATAAAAATATATACAACAAAAGCTAACAAACCTCCCAACTCTGGCAGCTCCAGAGGAAAAGGGCTAGCCAACCAGATAGAAGTCAATCCTACTGCTGTGGAGGTCTACTGGGTCATCTGTCGGGTCCTACATATATGAATGCAGTGCCACCGGGCAATGGGGCGTCACTACAAAATAATGTTCAAAGTATGAAAGGCTATAGACTAAATGAGTAAGTATTATACTATACAAAAAGCAATCAGGTAAGGAAATCAAATTTAGATAAGCATGCTAACCCAGTACTAAATGTAAAAAAAAATACAATAATGATCAAACAGCAACCAAACCAATCCCCCATAAGCTCGGTTGGTACAAACAACATACCACCTACCTAGGCCCCCATAAGCCCAGAAGGTGCCAAATCAATCTACATAACCCTATCGATAGCTCCTTGTCTTTGTAAGAAGTCACATAGCCCTTTTTGGCAATGATATAACCCTGTAGGCCGCACATAGCCCTCTTTGGCATCAAAATAGCCCTGTAGGCAACACAGAACATTCGTTGGCATCAATATAGCCCCATGGACAACACATAACCCTCTTAGGCAATAACATAATCCTTTTAGAATACATCATAGCCTGCATAGGCAGTTCATCGCTCAACATCTAACCACAATAGCACCAAGGGACAAAACAAACAACTTAATAAGCTAATGGTGAGCAATTTAGCTATAAATAATATATATATAGTTTCCAAGTCGTTCCTAACTTAGGATCATTCTTAACAGATTATGAGTCCCTATAATGAGGGTTTATAACCACTCAATTATCCAACCATTCACAATTACATCTACAAGATCACCAACATTAACTACCCTACTATATCACTCCCAAGCTCAAAGGAAATATGCCGAACAAAGGGAATAGATTTAACATACATTTTCCTTTATAATTTATGCTGAAAATACCTCTGTCCGCACCACTACAACACTAAAAAAAGGTAAAATCAATGAGTAATTAAGGACAAGAATTACTACGACAATCGATGTGGATTCCTATCGTAAATTACTATCCAAGGCCTAAGGTATCCATAAAGTAATAAAAAATGGTTCCTTCCTTTCTTTACACGCCCAGAACACTTAAATAAAACCAAACCACTGAAAAAACTCTGCTTCCACAACCTCTACGAAGCTACACCGATCAATTCACCATGAAAACTATACCAAAACGATGAGCTCGCGAAGTAGGGAAATTTTCGATAAGGAGCCAAGAAGAGATTATGAACACCCAATGATGATTTGAGGAGAATTTCTCTAATTTTTGTGCATTTATTTCGAATTTGAATGAATCAAAATGAAGGAGATTCTATCTTATAAGCTTCCACTGACTTAGGGGACCCACCTCACATGCCTGCTTGTGCTGTTTTGCGAAAATGCGAATATCTCTCTAATCTGAAGTCCTATGAACAAACTGTTTGATGCATTGGAAACTAAACTCGTAGACCTTTGATTTAATGGGTCATGGGCCCCGTAACTCTTTATGGATTGGCAAAAAATTCCGAGACATTTTACCCAAATTTCAGAGAAATCTTTAAAAAAGAACTTACGATAACTTTCACCAACATTTATTTTGCGACTTACCTTACTTCAAAACATGAGATACAACCCTTGAACACTTAAAATATGACATACCATATCATTCTTAATATATTACTCACCCTCTTTGTCTTTTCACGAAGGAACGAGTTAATTTGACGTTTTGAAAAGTTGGGGTGTTACAATCTTCCCCCCTTAGAAACATTCGTCCTCGAATGAAAAATCTGAGTCACACAATTATGTCCCTAGGAGTTGACAAAGTATAGGCAAAGTATCCTTTGTGAATGTGACTATCCAGGTTCTGAAATGCAGAAATTCTAACCTTGGCATCTCACAGGACTATGTAAATAGCTAAGCATTATAGCTCCGCATTAACAGTGCGAGCAAAATTACAACGACAACAACCATAATAATGAGCAATAATATAAAAAATAAGATAGGTATCTTACCTTACTTCACTAATATAAACTGATATGCTATCACCCTAGGGTATGAAACAAGTGAGGATATTTGGACCTCATGTCATCCTCAGCTTCCCAGGTCACCTCTTCTCTATTCTTGTTCCCCACAATTCTTTAACCGAAGACACCTCCTTGGTCCTCAATTTGCAGACCTATCGATCTAATATGGCAATTGGATTTTCCTCGTAGGAAAAATCCTCTGTGATCTGAACATCCTCAACTGGGACAACCCGAAAAGGGTCTCCTAAGCACTTCCGTAGCATCGATACATGAAAAACTGGATGAACAGATTCTAGCCCCAAAGGAAGTTCTAACTCATAAGCCACTCGTCCTACCCTCCGAAGGATTCGGTATTGCCCAATAAATCTTGGACTAAGCTTGCCTTTTTTGCTAAATCTCATAACACCCTTTATAGGCGAGACTTTTAAGAATACCCAGTCATCAACACAAAACTCTAAGTCCCTTCGTCGAACATCTGAGTATGACTTATGTCATCTTTGAGCTGTTAGCAACCTCTCCCGAATGAGCTTAAACTACTCCATTGTCTGTTGTACTAAGTCGGGTCCAATCAACCCTGACTTACCTACCTCAAACCATCCAATGGGGGACCTACATTTTCTCCCATACAAAGCCTCATAAGGTGCCATCCCGATGCTGGAATGATAACTATTATTGTATACGAACTCAATAAGAGGTAAGTGGTCATCCCAGCTTCCCTTAAAGTCTAGCGCGCACTTCCGTAGCATATCCTTAAGTGTCAAAATTGTGCGCTCAGCCTGACCATCTGTCTAAGGGTGAAAGGTTGTACTAAGATTAATAAGTGTCCCCAGTCCTTTCTGGAAGGACTTCCAGAAGTTGGCAGTAAATTGTATTCCTCTATATGAGATAATAGATATTGGGATGCCGTGCAACCTAATAATCTCTCGGATGTAAAGCCCTACATAATCTTCAGCTGTGAAAGCAGTCTTAATTGGTAAGAAATGGGCTGATTTTGTTAGTCTGTCAATAATTACCCAAATAGAGTTAAACTTACGACGCGATCGAGGTAACCCTATAACAAAATACATATTAATTGCTTCCTACTTCCACAAAGGAATGACTATCTCCTGGACTAGCCCAGCGGGCTTTTGGTGCTCAACCTTCACCTGTTGGCAGTTAGGACAATGTGCCACAAACTCAGCAATGTCCTTCTTCATCCCGTGCCACCAATCGATCTTCTTAATATCATGGTACATCTTCTTTGAACCAGGGTGAATAGAATAACGAGAATGATGTGCCTCTTCCATAATCTGATGTCGAAGCCCCGTAACATCCAGAACACACAATCCACCACTATATCTGAGGGCTCCATCTCCTGCTACATCAAATGCTATAAATTGCTGATCCTGAGCCTTGGCTCTGAGCTGCTGTCACGACCCAAGCCTAGGGCCTAGACGTGACCGGCGAATGGGGAACCCGAAGGAACCCCAAACAAGTCTCATAGCGTATCATTACACATCCTTGGTCGCGGAAGCAATTAAAATGACCATAAGCAATAAGCATAATCAAAGGGGGAAATCGGGACTAAGGGAGCAAGAGAAAAAAAAAGAAATGATACATAAATACCATAGATGAGTCAAG
>JAJOOF010021303.1:0-22585 GCA_029582545.1 Solanum lignicaule
AAAATCTTCAATCTCAGGCGGAGGTTGCAAGCTGCTATGAGCTATTTTTTCTTTACCCTTGACTTTTGTAGGCAATAAAGATATTATCTTATCCACCTTATCATGTAAAGAAATAATATGTTCACCCAAAATACTCATAAATATTGGCGTAATTATTTTGCTTAATCATGACATTAACATGTTGTGTAGTAACTAAAGCAGTATCATTTTCAAATAATTTTGAAAAAGCATTAAAATTAACAATTTTATCATTTTTATTAATTTGAAAAGATTGTAGTGGAGGGAAAACAGATTTAGTAATTTCTCCGTTACTTACATAAAATCTCTTTCTAAGATAGAGATATAGTTATGATTATGTTTACACATAAACCAAGGTACGAAAGGAACTAATTTATTAATCTTTGAATAAAAAATATCTTTATTGAATTTTTCTTGGAATTCATATTGCTCATTTTTATTAAAATTCTGGAAAAACCATTTTCTAAATAGTTACCATTTTTTTCGCTGAAAATCTTTAGCGATTCTTGCTCTTGCCAGGGAACCCGGGCTAAAATCATTTTGCTTGTCAGACATCATAAACAAATTTTTAAGTAGTTCATCCATCTGGAAAATTCATTTCAGATTCAGTTATATCTAAATCTGAACTAGGTCTGGGAACAGGTCTACCAATATTATCGTTATCAATTTTTATATTATTGCATCTATAAGCTTCTCTAATTTGAGAGGTAGATGCCCTAGAAGGAATTTGCACAATATAATCCACAGGAGAAATATAAGATGAATTTAATCTAGTAATTCTAGAAGACTTGCTACGATTGTCAATAAGCATGTTAGCCGGTTCTGAGAATTTAATTTTTACAGTTCCATCATTCAACTGCTCAATTTCAGAAACATTCGTATTAATATTATTTCGGGGTTGGATAGTGTTTTCAATAACCCACTCTTGTGGAAAATCAATTTCTTCCCACTTGATAGGTCTTCTAGTGACTACCTTAGATTTATCAAAATTAGTTTCTATAAGAATAGTTTCATTTTTAAAATCAATTACTTTGCACATAGGATTAAAAGTATGCAAAAGTTTGTAGTATATTCTATAACAAATACAAAAAACTTCAGTGCCAGGCATATAATCATAACCATGAAGTTTAACTTTTAATATAAGAGAACTTAATGAATTCTCATCCTGTAATGAAATCTGCAAGTTAGGATATGCATTAAAATATACTGGTCCATATGCAAGACTAGTTTGAATTGTCCCTATAAGAGACTTTTCCAATTATGATTTCTACCATCTCGTAAAGTTGCTATAAAACTTTCTGATAGACCTCGCAAAGTAAGGGGCTTGAAAGCCACCTGTACTAAACTGATATGCATAAACCGATAAATATCCCTATAAGGGGCCAAATCATTATCAGATAATAATCTAAAAGTCTGATTATCACTATCAATAGTAATCGCTTCTTCTGTGGTTTTGACCACTTGTTTAAGACCTAATTTCTCAAAAGTACCCATTTGATATATGATTCTAGGCGATATTTTCGGTATAGTCCACTTATTAAGTAGATTCAGGTGTTGCAGTATATCATATTCTTCTTTTCTAATGTTCTTAACAGTAGACTTCTTCTTTATGATATTCATTTTTAACAAGTTGTGTTGAACTATAACACCTATAATTACTATAAGTCCATGGCTCTGATACCACTATGACAACGGATCGCACAATCAGACTGTTAGGAGCCTTTACTAACATAGTTTTAACCTGGCAACAATGTATGAAATCCCCTACTATCCGGGTCCGCCCTCCACACGGGTAATCCAACGAATTCCTTCAGCGACCTTTCATAAACCGGCCTGGTTAAACTATATCTGACCTTAGTCTAACTATTTAATATGTCTACATAATAGACACAATGCCATCTTATAGTAATCTAGTATGCTATTGTTCAACACAACCAATTTAGCCCATCATGGGGCTTATGAACATAAAGAAAATCAAAATAATAAAAAGAATAGTACCTTGAGATGATATCTTCGAAACCAAATTGCAAATTTTATTCAAACTTTTAAAACTGAGAAAATATTACAAAGAAAGAGATATAGAGAGTGAGGGGGTTCTGAAACCTACCTCTAACTAAACACACGTCCTTCCCTTATATAGTGGTTGAAGGAATCTTCAAGATAAAAACAAACAAAAAGAAATTGGTCCACATCTTTACAATGGCCATTCATACAATAAAGAGGCCGACACATTCACATGGCCTTTTATTCCATTATATAAAGTAGTTTGGCCTCATTATATGTAGCCGACACCTTTATCAAAGTAGTTTCAATTATTTTGGCTTCTTATGACACCAAATATACTGATAGCTATACTTTTTCCTTTCCTTTCCAGCTGCACTCGCACTCGAAGATTCTTCGATTTGTTTTTGATAATTTTGTAAGATAGCTTCAATGTCGATTTCTTCATCACTATCCACATTTTGTCCTTCACCTGCTAAACAAGTTTCTTCATTTTCATCGTTGGTATGACTGGCTGATGCCATGGAAGTATCATCTTTTAATTCAACCTCAAGATTTTTCATTAAATCCCCTTTCACTTCCTCCATATAAATCGCTATTGCTTCCGACTTCGAAATTAATCCCTTCTTCATTTGAAGTTTTCTAGTAATTTTTTTGAATGGACTAAAATCATCCATTGCTGGTGAATCATTTGTGGCGGAATTATAGTAACCACTTATTTTTACATTTATTAAATCAAAGATTTCCTGTCCATGCATATGTCCGTCCTGATTTTTTTGTAATAATTTACTCCAGAACTTTGTATAGAAAGTTCTTTGCAAACATGAGAATTCATCATAAGTAGTATTAACTTCTATCAACCATTTTAAGATCCATGGAATAGAGAATTCAATGAAGAAATACATTAGTGACATTCCCTCAAAGAATATATTATTTTCCTGTAAATTTATAATCTTTGGGGAGATATCTACCCACTCTAAATATAATTTCTTATAAGATTCTGGTAAAATTTTAACCGAGGGACCATATAATGTCCACCATCTACAAAACCAAGTAGGAATATTCCTTTCAAATATATTAGAACATATCTTGATAAACCATGAATGCTCTATTAGCCTTTTCATATAATAATGCTTTATTAAAGCCATCAATATAGTCCCAATAATTATATTTTACTGCAACTTTGTGTTCTGGATGGATATAATCCATCTCTTTCAGAGGACTTAAACCCCATTCCTCTGGTGCCAAGACCTTTTTTATGATGAATTTAGAGAAGTTATAAACTTTCTTCGTATTGACTGGGTAAAATTGTTGAAATTCACATGACCCAGTAGCTGAGAGTATAATCTCATAATGCATTCTGTATTTGTATGCTAGAGTAGTTTAACTTACCGTATCTAGGTACCTGGACATTATTTGCCAAGGTTCATCTTTCCATCGTAAGCCACTGCTTTCCAATAGAAGTATAACTTCTTTCTTATCATTTAAATCAAATACTTCTGTATTCTCATCATCAGTAAGGATAGCAGAATAGGATGGTGTAGCATTTTCTCCTTCTTTTTTTGGATTTTATAAAATCCAAAAATTCCTTATACATGGGGTGGTTAATATCAATACCACTGGTTCCACTGGAACTTGATGATCCACCACTAATATTAGCGGTTATCAGTTGCTTATTTCCATGTTGAATGAGGATATGACCTCTTCCGCCTCGTGCCGCGTTACGCCCTCTTCCCCTTTGTGGAGGGGGTCATGATGGTCTCATTCTGCAAAAATACATCGTTAAATATTAGTTCAAATATTCTCTAGTAAGGAAATCTGGAAGACTATTATCTTCACCTTTTTTATATTGGATTTCAAAATCAAAAGGAGCTAATAGTGCTTGCCATCTTCCAAACATCTGTTTAGAAACATTATGTTTACAATCTTTATTAAACTTAAACTTAGCTGCTTGGCAATCAGTTTTTATTAAAAACTCGCCTTGGAATTTAAGCACACATTTTACTATAGCCAAGATTTCTTTAGCTACAGTAGCATAATTTTTCTGGGCTATATTCCATTTGCCCGAGTAAAATTGAACTATGTATTGGCGTTTATTATCCGGACAATATTGAGTCAATACTCTGCCATATCCTACATCTGAAGCATCTGTTTCGACTGTTTTAGCCCAATTTGGATTGGCTAGGGTTAAACAGGGAATGGTTTTAACCTTTTCCTTTATTCGCTTGACTGCTTCACTATGATCATATGACCATGCCTTAGGATTATTTTTTAGCCTGTCATATAAAATAGCTGTATCTTTTGCTAAATCCTTTACAAAAGGAGCAATATAATTAAGACTCCCAAGAAATCTCTGCAACTGGGTTTTGTTAATAATAATATCGGAAATTGAGAAGCAAATTCAATACTTCTATTGATAGGACTAATATTTCCTCGTTCAATGTTATGACCAAGAAACCTGACATTTGTTTTAAATAATGCCATCTTAGGTTGGGATAAAACCAAGCCATTTTGAATAATTATTTTTTAAAACAATTCAAGATGTTTAAAATGTGTTTCCACATTTTTGGAAAATACCAGAATATCATATATATATATACTATGATGAAATTACTATAAGGAATGAATATATCATTCATTATTTTCTGAAATTATGATGGAGCATTTTTCAAACCAAATGGCATAACATTCCATTCAAACTGCCCCATTGGTACATTAAAAGCAGTTTTGAACCTGTCTGATTCAGCTATCTGAATCTGCCAATAACATGATTTCAGATCAAATTTAGAGAATATAATAGCATCATAAACTCTGTCTAATAAATCCTTCTTATTAGGGATGGGATACCTGATCCATCTTAAAGCTTTATTAAGTGGTTTGTAATTTATTACCAACCGAGGTGCTCCTCTTTCCTGTTCTGCATGTTTATTAACATAGAACGCCGTACAAGACCATGGTGACTTTGATTGCCTTATCAGACCCTTTTGAAGTAAAGAACTTATTTCCTTTTTACACAACTCTAAATATTCCGAGTTCATTTGACAAGGTCTCGCCTTGGTAGGAATATTATTTTCATCAAAATCATCTTCATATGGAAGACTAACTACATGCTTTTTCCTAGTCCAAAAAGCATTGGGATGATCTCCGCAAATATCAAGAGAGAACTGATTACTTAAAATAGCAATTTTTTCCTGTAATTTAGGATTTTGTAAAATATTGTCAACTTCAATACTATTAATTTCTTGCTTTATAAAATTAACTTGCTTATTTTTTGAAATCAATAATTTTGCAGTTAAATCATTTATCATTTGAGTAAATGGTTTTGTTACAAACTCGAGTATAAAAAGGTTTGTTATTCTAAGTTCCTATAACTTTCTCATTGTCCCAATGAGTAAGTGGGAAAATATCATTTATGAAAGGGACACCCAAAATAATTTGATTGGTAATATTTTTTTACTAAAACAAAGCTTTGAGGAACACAATCTTTTCCTTTACAAATAAAATCTTTGGGTAATTTAAATTCGATGTTCATTTTGTTACCATTAGCAGAACAAAGACTATGAGTAGTTTTATGAAAATATCTTGAAGGTATAAGTCCTTCTTGAATACAGTTTAAATCGGCTACACTATCAATGAGAGCAATAAATTCTTTTTTTATAATTATAATCTATTAAAAGAGTAATTTTAGTATAAAACTTTTGGAAGTAAAAGCTTTAAGACTGTATAAGAAGTCTGATTTATTATTTTTTAAATAAAGATTTTTCATGAAATCAAGACTATCATTTTCTCCTTCAATAGAGGAAGATGATTCAGAAACATTTTCTAAATCTTGACGAGTTTGGATAGCATCCAGTCTAACCTCTATCACCACATTCTTTTCTTTTAACCGTATAATATCTTCTTTGATATTATCAATCTCTTTTTTTAAATCACTAATAGTAGTAGGAGCTCTTATTAATTTTATCCTTTCAAGTAAGAGATTTTTAACATCTGCCATGATATATGAACCTTCCTTAGTAGGGATTTCCTCAGGAATATGATCCTTATTCTTATTAGTAGAAGTACTACTATTTTTATCAATAATTTGAGCTCTTATGTCTGGATATTTAATACTTTGTAAAAGATCCAAAAACTTGATCATTATTAATGACATTGAGACTTAATTCCTTAAGTTGATCATAGATCTTATAAAGATCATCTTCATCGTCATCTTTTACACATGTCATTCCTTGTTGGCAAGGCGAACATTCATCTTCAGAAGTCATAAGATTTTCTTGTTGAAGAGCTTTAAGATCTTCACTTGTTGAGGACCCACTACTATTATCTTCCGATTCTGATTTGTCTGAACTAGAATTAAGCATAATCTTATACAGAGAATCCTTTATATTATCATCTACGTTAAGGTTCTTAATCTTTTCCTTGACTCGACAATCTCTGGCATAATGGCCAAATCTTCCACATTTGTGACAAGTATCTGACTTGTTATAATTATGGCGATACTTCTTCTTTCTCTTAGAAGAGTCTCCTTTTCCTTCTTCCGCTCCTCAAAGCTTCTTCTGAATTCTCTTTTTCTTCCATTTTTCATAATCCTTTTTGGAAGAATTTTTCTTTTTAGAAATATATTCCTTTTCTTTAGATTTTTGCTTAGGAAAATCAAATGCGAATTGCTCGCAGAATTCTCCTAATTGTTTTCTTTCATTTAAGCGATGTCGCTTAATTTGTTGATTCAGCTTAATTTCATTACATAAGGAAAGTCCTTCCTGTACACAAGCACTTATAAGATTTCCATAAGTGAAGTTATAGTCAGATCCAGGTGTTGCGGTATATCATATTTGTCTTTTCTACTATTTTTAACAGTAGACTTCTTCTTTATGATATTCACTTTTAACAAGTTGTGTTGAACTATAACACCTATAATTACTAGAAGTCCATGGCTCTAATACCATTATGACAACGGATCGCACAATCAGACTGTTAGGAATCTTTACTAACATAGTTTTAACCTGGCAACAGTGTATGAAAGCCCCTACTATCCGGGTCCTCCTGGGTCTGTCCTCCACATGGGTAATTCAACGGATTCCTTCGGCAACCTTTCATAAACCGGCCTGGTTAAACTATATCGGACCTTACTCTAACTATTTACTTTGTCTACATAATAGACACAATGCCATCTTATAGCAATCTAGTATGCTATGGTTCAACACAGACAATTTAGCCCATCATGGGGCTTATGAACATAAAGAAAATCAAAATAATAAAAAGAATAGTACCTTGAGACGATATCTTCGAAACCAAATTACAAATTTTATTCAAACTTTTAAAACTGAGAAAATATTACAAAGAGAGAGATATAGAGAGTGAGGGGGTTCTGAAACCTGCCTCTAACTAAACACACGTCCTTCCCTTATATAGTGGTGGAAGGAATCTTCAAGATAAAAACAAACAAAAAGAAATTGGTCCACATCTTTACAATGGCCATTCATACAATAAAGAGGCCGACACATTCACATGACCTTTTATTCCATTATATAAAGTAGTTTGGCCTCATTATATGTGGCCGACACCTTTAACAAAGTAGTTTCAATTATTTTGGCTTCTTATGACACCAAATATACTAATAGCTATACGTTTTCTTTTCCTTTGCCAGCTGCACTCGCACTCGAAGATTCTTCGATTTGGTTTTGATAATTTTGTAAGATAGCTTCAATGTCGATTTCTTCATCACTATCCACATTTTGTCCTTCACCTGCTAAACAAGTTTCTTCATTTTCATCGTTGGTATGACTGGCTGATGCCATGGAAGTATCATCTTTTAATTCAACATCAAGATTTTTCATTAAATCCCTTTTCACTTCCTCCGTATAAATCGCTATTGCTTCCAACTTCGAAATTAATCCCTTCTTCATTAATATAAATCACAATAATTAAAAGATTCAAATATTTAAAAACAGATAAAATTTGATTGATTCTTTAAATTCTATTTTTACCTCGTAAATTGAGACAAAGCAATATATATTATTGAAAAATTATTTTAAAAAAATACTGTGAATCACAATAGTTAACAACTTAAAATATTGAAAAATCATAATATTTTAAAGGATTCTTAAAATTTTAATTGTCACATAAATTTAAACTGAAAGAGTAACATGTGTTGGGCCCGTGCTGACACGGGTTCCCATATCTAGTGTGTATATATATATATAAATAGTAGCAGTTGAACGACAAAATAGCACATTGCAATTCTATAAAGCTGCCATGTGGCAGATGAAAAAGGCCATTCTAACTATTGATGGCAGTGGCAATAAGTAAGTCGGGCGGTGGTGAAACAATTTCAGAAACAACAAAAAACTAGTAACTCAATTCCTTTGGGTTTTGAGTCTTCCAATTTATTTTGGACTCAATTATTTTGTTTAGGGTTTCTATATCTATAACTAGTCCATAAAAATAATTTGGCAAAAAACTAAGAACCAACAATAAACGACATTCAAGATACAACTTAGAACTTTATAGCTTGGGAACTTTAGAAGAGCTATCGTGGAGGTCGGAGAACTTTGATTTATTCTTTCTTCTCCTTATTTTTATTTGTATTCATGATTATTAAAAGATATTTTAGCTATTGTTCTGAACTTTTCATGATTAACACAAATACATTTATTTTAATAATTTTTGATTGTGTTTTTGAGATAATGTGTAGCTAAATTTCATAACAAAGGTTATAGGAACCATGATGAAATATCAAAGTAAGTTAATGTAAAAAGTGATTCTTGAATGATTTTTATGCATATTTTGTTGATCTCTTCGCTTTAATTGCTTTTTAACGATGCACAACGTTAGAACTTGTCTTATTCCTACTTGTTCGACCAAGGAAGTAACAAATGGAAAAAAATATTAAACAACAGAGATTTGACGACTACATCCTTCATCTAATAGCTTGAAACACCTTTGTGATAGCTAATTCAAGATCAAGGATAAGGGATAGTAAAGCACACACCTGTAGACTAACCAAAGTTGCGTGGTGAAATCTCATATTTGGGCGACAAACCACTTAAGAGATACTTAACTTACCGATCTTGAATGCTAAAAATTGAAATAGATCACTAGTACAATATTCTTGCTATGCTATAAAATCATGGGGAACACATTTCTAGTTACTTCTAATAATATAAATGCAAATAAATATTTAGTTCCAAGCTATTGTTATTCTTTTTATTTTTTTGTCTCAATTCAAGTTCTCCTTTTTTAAACAGCGACTGTCAAGTTAAATTTGGCTATTGACAATATTCTTTCATATTCTCTGTGGGATTGATCCGGACTCATAGTTGGGTAAATATATTGCAAATGACCGTTTATATTTGTTTTTAAGAAGTGTATTTGGACGTTACCGAAAAATGGTGCCGTTACCGAAGAATGCGGCTTAGACATTGTCTTTAATATTTATATTTACTTGTAGTCCTTTCTTGTTTTTTTAGTTAGTTTCAATTTACTTTTCTTCATTATTTTTTTTTACTCTTCTTGAAATGTCAACTGAAAGGTATGCAGTGATAAATGTTCTTATAATTCTTGTACTTTTAATATTATGAATTCTTACAAGTTAGTTTTTTCTCAATAAGATAAGTTGTATGGGGACAAGAAAGATTTGATGATACTCTCTTATAAATTAATAATTAAGTGCAATATTGAGGTTGATATATTTGGCTGAGATATTTACAAATTAAATGTTGAGTTATGTGCAAAGATTAATGTGTTTGACACACAAAAATTTAGTTATAAAATATGTGAGGAAAAAAATATGTTTATAAGCCAACTTGATGAGCTAGAATGGGAGGGAGAATTACTTGATCATACTCAATCATATTTGGCTAGGATATTATAATAAGACAAATCATAAGTTAGGACGCATTGAACCTCATTTCAATCATTTTTCCATATTATCTTTAGATGATGAAATATTAATCGAGTCATCTGAGGCTATAAAGAAATGTATGGAGGAGGAACAATGTGTTTATATTCTTGAATTTTTTATTTCAAAATCAGAGAATTGCATTCCTCAATTAAGATCCAAGAAGCGCGAAATGCAATATCTATTGCTTGGGACCTTTATTTTTGTACCACCCCCCCTTGAGAGTATAGAAAAATTGATGTTAAATTAGGCTGCAATTCATATCTTCAAAGTGGAAGAAAAAATAGTAGAATTGATGGTGTCGTGCCGCGACGTTAAATCAAGTTCTTATTGGGAGGCAACCTAATTCGTAGTGTAGTTTCTTATTTTTCTTAGTGTTACTTTTTCTTTTACAGATTAAGGGAAAGTCTGAGTACCCAAATTTGATTCTAAAAAAACATTTTGAGCTTAAGTGTGGGGTGTGTGCGATCCTCGATGAAAGGAGAGAAAACATGTTGTTAGCTAGACCATAGATGGCCCGAGGAAATATTTCTCACCCTCCTTCTCCTTCTCCTTCTCCTCCTCCTCGTCCTCTTCTTCTTCTTCTTCTTCTTCTTCTTCTTCTTCTTCTTCTCTTTTCTATAAATTTCTTTGGGGACAAAGCATTAATTTAAGTGTGGGGTGAAAATTCTTCCAATAGTTGTGAGCTTAAGGTTGAATATACCATATGATTTTATTTTATTTGAAAATAAATACAAAAAGATTCATTATTATTATTTTTATTGTAGTGTTTAGTGATATATTTCATCCACCTCTTGATTTTTCTTATGGCCTTGGTTCTTTTCCTGGGGAGCGTCCTTTGAACCGGGTATTAATTTATTAGAATAACTTTTGTTTTATTTTATTTTATTTTTGGAGAGAAAAGAAAAGACCATTTTAACTTGTTTGTTTTTTTCAATTTAAGCCTTAGTTGAGTAGTACTTTTCTTTGAGTGCTTGAGAATAAAATTTAAAATAGACTTTTTATACGTTGTATTGAACCTATCCATCTTAGAAGTAGAATTGATCCATCTTGATTGAGACTTGTACCATGTGTGGTGTTGTTTGCATATATTCCATGTTTTGCGTCTTAATCTAGAACTTTCCTTGCATGTTATTGAAGAAAAATAAAAAGCATTGATTTGCTTAGAAGATGATAATAGGCTTTCTTTGATTTGTCTTGTAAATTTGTCTTTCCATATATTATATCACTAGTAACCCCTTTGAGCATGGAGCCTTTCGTTTGGTAATCTTAACTTTTATCTTTATCTATTATTTTTTGAATTCCTAATTTTTGCACCCTTCTTCCTTGAGTACTGTATCATAAGTTGTGATAAAATTATTAAATATGAAGAAAAGAGATGGTTGAGTAAAAAAAGGGTGACAATGATATTTACATGTTATGAAAGGCCTTCTTCAAAAGAGTGTGACATGACAAAATATTTTTTTGAAAAAGAAAAATAATTGAAGCATTCTTGATATGATGAGAATTACTTATGAAAATAATTGAAGAGAGGGCTGAAAAAAAAGAAGTGATGAAAAAATAAAATAAAATAAAATAATGCAAATTGCTTATGGAAGTTTTAAGTAACTATAATATAATTTTCTGCCTGCCCCCTAGCCAACACCCGTTAAAGTCCTATTTGATTTTATTCAAGCATACTTAATTAGTGGAGATGTACATAATGAGCAAACCTATGATTCTTTATGCATACATTAATATATGTACCTGCGTGATGCACAAATAATATTAAAATATTATTTTTTAATCATTTTAGATTGTAATATTTTGTCCGAGCATATTAATCATATTACATTTTAAAAGTCTATTTATAGTATTGTTCCTTAATTAAATCTTATCCCCTCCTTCCCTCTTTACCGCACTCCCCCTTCCCCATCCCCATAATTGATTCTATATTAACATAGATAATAAATCATATGATTATCAAATAATTTTTATGCTTTATATATATATTTCTTTATTACATTATTTACTGTGTAAAATTTAATAGTGTTAATATGATTTTTATTAAATTATCAATTGTCTTAATATAATTATCAAATACTCTTAACTGTCACGCCCCAAAACCAGAGAGGCGCGACTGACACCCGATACCTTATTCGACCGAGCTAGCTAGTGAAACATACCCAAAAGGTAACAACAAGGGCCAACAAGGCCTTCACAATCAACTGCTAAATCAAGATAACTGGACCGGCAAGGTCACAACAATATTATAGACATAATGAAAGGAGTCGACAATGCCAACTTAGCTGATAAAGGATTAGCCAGCCGACAAGGCTACAACTGAAATCATATATACCATAAGCCGACAAGGCTGTAAGTAGAAGCTAAGAAGACCCAACAAAGTATGTCCACAAGTCTGTATTAATACTACAACTCAACTAGTTAGGAAAAGACCCCAACTATACCAATAGTAACTAAATACAAAATTCGAGTATGCAAAACCTACTGACAGCCAACAACTCCAGAATGAATGGAGCTTACCAATCTTCAGCTGAGACGACACCTCTAGTGCAAAGGTCGATTAGGACCTCTGTCTAAACCTGCAATACAACATGCAGTGTCCCTAGGCAATGGGACGTCAGCCAGTACGAATGAAAATATACTGTATGTAATGCGGAAAGTTAAATCATAAATGATTATAATCAAGAAGGATAATAAAGATACCATCTGATACTAAAAATCAAATAGCCTCCATGTTCGACATCTGACATCATAGTAATCACATATATATGGCATGCTCATGTAGTCGTATGTCTTGAACACAAACACACACACAAACACACACACACACACACACACACACACACACACATATATATATATATATATATATGCAAATGCATGACATACCCAAAAAAATTCTAGCAATGGTGGTGCCTGATGAGTGGTAGATTTGCACTCATTTAAGGTCCATTTAGCTCAATAACTAGTGTCCTCAATGCCTTTTTTTGTCGTATTCTAACACAATATTGTTGATTTTCAACTATGAAAGCAATTGGATAAGGCAAGGACTGAAGTGTGAAAGAATGACCAAAAACACAAAAAGAAATGCACACTACGCATTGTAGATCGCCTAATGAGAAGGGCGAGTCGCCTAAGTAATCTGAGACCGCCCAAAATGATAGAGCACTGGGTCAACCCTCAAGGTCAATAGGCAAAGTTAGGCAAGAAGGACGATCCGCCGAAAGATATACAATAAAGCAAGTGGATGTCATTGAAGTTTACAGTGTTGGCAGATAAAACACTGACTCAAATAGGGACATAAGGAGGAATTCAGAGACTCACCAAAGTGACAAAAGCGAATTCAGACAGGATCACCTAACGAGACCCAAACATTTGAAGCTTAAAACAAGAAAAGGGTGAACCCAAGAAAAAGGGGCAATTCGCCAAATGCGGTTGGCGAGCTGAGCTAATGTCGTCGAAAGAAACATGGAACTAAATTTTGGGTAAAATTTTGAGAAACTATAAATAGCCCAGAGGATAGAGAAAAATGGTAGAAAAATAGAGAGGAAATTTTTGAACATTTTAGAGAGAGAAACAATTCCCATTGAAGAAGAACACTTTTATTTTAGAAGATTTCAATTTGTAAACTTAAATTTGGAAAATTCAAGTTGAATCCAAAATGGGTTTACCCTTAATTGATTGATTTCACATTTCCTATGGCTGCTTTCATGGAAGGTATAATCTATTTACTTTTTGTGATGGGTGGCTAAATCCCCAATCTCTCGAGGTGTTATTATGGGGTTGGGTGTTGATTTGTTCTAGTGGGTTCATTGAATTGAGCTATTTTATGACCATCAATCACATATTTGACTGATTACTGAGTGCTTAGTTTACTAATTGCGGTGGTCAACTTAATTCTACTTTTGATTTTGTGATAGTACTCAAAAGACACCAATATAAGTGGGGAATCTGTTCAATACCTATAATTTAGGGTACTTGATTGTAGGGCTAAAGTCTTATGTTGCTTTGAATGGTAATTAGATGAGACCGAACAGAGATTCTCTACAAGGATGCTTTGAGATTGATAGAATATTATCGTCAACTATGATGACCTAGTTTATTTGTGATTCTATTGTTGTAACGAACAATTCTATGAAACCCCAAATGGAAATCAACATTTGACCCCCACACATCTTGTGTTTAGTTAATTTCTTGAATTGTTGACTATATCTGCATTGATAACTTGGTGATTGAAACTTTGTCGTTAAAGTTGTGGATTTCTTCACCTAATTGTTAACTCAACTTCATTTGAATTAATTGCATTTTAATTCCCTAATTAAATTCTTAACCTCATACTGTTCCTTGTGGGATTCGATCTCGACTCTTATTTAGGTGATTTTATTGACAACGACCGGTTACTCTTTTATTTCATTTTGAGGAGTGATTTGAGCGTTATAAAAAATGGTGGCATTGTTGGGGAATGATAGTTCAAAATTTAGTTTATGAAGTAATTTGCATATTAATTTGTGTTGTAGTTAAACGGTCTTATGCTTGGGTTCTTGTAGTGACCTTTTGATAGGTGTGATGATAAATGCGCACCATGGTAATGATTCTAGTTGCCATGAACAAGACAATGATGTTAGAAGAGAAGAGGAGGTGGTTTCTCATACCACCAATGAGATGGGAGAAATCTTTCTACCACCGGTGCACAAGGGGGTTACATTGTCATCACAAAAGTAATGTTACAACTCATCAACACAAAGGGGTTGTTTGGATGCTTAGAGCATGGAGATCCTGTTGAGCACCTCCAAAGATTTGCAAGTGTGTGTTAACCTTTTTCAACTGAAGGCATATCACAAGAGTTAATGCAGTTGAGACTATTTTCCTTCTTTTTAGAAAGGGAATCTGTTAGATGGTTGATTGAGTTGCTGAGAATGTCTATTACCTCATGGGAAGAGTTGAGATAAATTTTCCTTGAGAGGTTGTTTCCTTCGTCCAAAATTGGAAATTGAGAAGGAATATTCAAAATTTTGAAAGGATGAGTAGGGAACCATGGCATGAAACTTTGATATGATTCAAGCGAGTATTGTCCCCGGGTCCCAAACATGGTTTCTCGGATGAGCTGCTACCGCAATATTTTTACCTAAGTCTTGACGTTTTGAATAAGGGATTAGTTGATCATCTTGTGCAAGGAGGTATCATCAGACATTCATTCACTGAAGCGACAAAGTTACTACATGAGATGACAAAAATAAAGCAAGCTTGGTACACGAGTGCTAATTATGCATCACTTCCATATTTGGATAAAATCAAAGAGAAATAAGAAAAGAACTAAGAGCATGATAAAATCATTGCTTGGTTAACCACCAAGGTTGAAATCCTATCAGAGCATGTTCACAGAGACATAAACTCAATAAATGCAATATTCTGGAGTGGGTATGAAGAGGAGATGCACATGAGAAGTGGAAACTCAGAGGGTTTTCAGCAAGCCATTTTAAGCTTGCCGGAAATCAAGGTTGAACTAAAGGTTTTGATGAGAGGTGCCGCAGAGGAGAAGGTGAAGAGGTCAACTATGAACTGAAGACCCACACGAATGATTTGTTGGCTAAAATTCTAGACAAGGTGGAGGGTTCAGATATGGTTTTTCAAGAGATGAAGAGTGACGTCTTAGCCTTATCCACTACTGTAGTTTCACATGCATCGTCCATCAAAACACTTGAAGAAAAGATAAGGCATCTAATCGCTCTTGCATATGGTAATTTCGATGAGTTTGAAATGTCTAATGGAAATGGGGATCAAAGAAATTCATTCCATGTTTCAGTCATTGTGACTAGAAGTGAGAATGCATTGCAAGAGGTAGTATGGCCAGACGAACCAGATAATCAAAGGGCGATTGTCAATAATGAATCAAGATTAAGAGGAAGAAGTAGAAAGTGTGCCAAAGACAAATGTCCTAAAAAGTGGTGTTGAAAATTCATCTACATTGCCTCTAATCAAGATTATACCTCCATTTCCACAATGATTGAGAAAGAAAAATGACAATGCAAAATTTAAAAAGTTTGTGGAAATAGTGAAGGACTTGAAAGTGAACATTCCATTGATGGATGCCTTGACTGAAATTCCGGGCTATGCTAAATTCATGAAGGAGTTGGTGACAAAGAAGAGGATGATAGATTGTGATACTATTGTGCACCACAAACATGTGGTGCGGTAATGGAAAAAAATAATGTCCTCAAGAGAGATGACCCGTGAGATTTCACAATCCCATGTACTATTGGTAAGTGTACCTTTGCAAAAGCTTTATGTGATCTTGGTGCAAGCATAAATTTGATGTTATTGATGATATTTGAAAAGCTTGAGCTTGATAGACTAAAACCAACAAACATGAGGATTTTAATTGTGGGTCATTCAATAAAGAAATCAGTGGGGGTGGTGTATGATATGCTAGTAAAAGTTGACAAATTTGTGTTCCCCATTGATTTTGTTGTGCTTGATTGTGAAATTGATGTTGAGATGCCGGTTATTCTCGGTAGACCATTTCTAGCCACGGTCGAGGCCTTGGTTAATGTGGAAGGTGGTGAGTTAAAATTTTGGATGAACGAGGAAGTAGTTAGTTTCAACATTCATAAGTCAATGAAATACCCGAGTGATATGCATGTGATGTACCATTTAGATCAAACTAATGAAGTCGTTGCAAGTATTGGAAGTGCAGCCTATTGTAGAGAATCTTTCGCTCAAGTGCTACTTAATTATGATCAAGATGAAATTAACAACTATGATGAGGTTGTAGCTGCTCTTCTAGGTATGAGATCACATAATTCTTTCCACGCTAAACTTGATCTCGATTTATCTAGTTGAGAAGCACCATCGACAAAACCATCCATTATTGAACCACCAAATTAGAATTAAAGGAGTTTCTGCCTCATTTCAAATATGTTTTCTTAGGGGTTAAAACACTCTTCCGGTAATTATTGCAAGCGATCTCAAACAATGGCAAGTGGAGTTGTTGATTATGGTGTTGAAAAAACATATTAAAGCTTTGAGGTGGTCTATTGCCGATATTGTGGGTATTTCACCGGGTGTATGTACACACAAGATAAACTTGGTAGAAATTTTCAAACCAAGTATTGAACATCAAAAAATATTAAATCCTCCTATGCAAGAAGTGGTGAAGAAAGAAATCATCACATGGTTGGATGCGGGAGTCATTTCCCCTATTGTGGATCTTCAATGGGTGAGTCTGGTGCAATGTGTTCTGAAAAAGGGTGGTATCACAATAGTTCTAGATGACAAGGCTGAGTTAGTGGCCACTTGACCCATCACCAGGTGGTGTGTGTGCATGGACTACTGGAAGCTCAACTCATGGACCAAAAAATTCATTTCCCCATGCCCTTTATTGATCAAATGCTTAATAGGCTTGCCGAAAAAGGGTAGTGTTGCTTACTTGATGGATACTCCAGGTACAACCAAATATCTATTGAACTTGAAGACCAAGAAAATACAATTTTACATGCCCCTATGGCACTTTCGCATTCAAGTGAATGCCCTTTGGGCTATATAATACCCCATCCACATTTCAACATTGTATGCTATCAATCTTTGCAGATATGGTAGAAGAATTTATGGAGGTGTTCATGGATGATTTCACTGTCATGGGGGATTCTTTCGAGGAATATTTGAAGCATTTGGGAATGGTGTTGAAGAGGTGTATGGATTTGAATTTGGTTCTCAACTGGGAGAAATGTCCCTTTATTGTTAAAGAAGGAATTGTGCTTGGGCACAAAATTTCAAGGGAGGGTATTGAAGTCGATCAAGCAAAAATTGAAGTGTTCAAAAAATTACCTCCCTCGATTTTGGTAAAAGGTGAGTGGAGCTTTCTTAGGAATGCTGGTTTCTAGAGACAGTTTATTAAAGATTTCTCTAAGTTGGCTAATCCTTTGCGTGGACTTCTTGAAAAAGAAAGCACATTTGTTTTTGATGACTCTTATATGATGGCTTTCAAAACACTTAAAGAGAAGCTTGTTTCAACCCTAATAGTAATTGCTCCCGATTGGAATCTCTCTGTTTAAATGATGTGCGATGCTAGTGGTTTGGCTCTAGGAGATGTTTTTGGGCAACACAAAAACAAGTTCTTTCATCCTATTTACTATGCTAACAAAATGCTAAATTGTTGTTGAAAGAATTACACCGTAACGGAACAAGAGTTGTTGGCTGTAGTATATGGGTTTGAGAAGTTTTGAGAATATTTATTGGGTACCAAAGTGTTGGTTCTCACGGACCACGGAGCCTTAAGGTATATAATGGCAAAGAAAGAGGATAAGCCAAGGCTGATCTGATGGATATTACTCCTTTAAGAATATGACTTCGAGGTAAAAGATAGAAAGGGGTGTGAGAACTAAGTAGTTGGCCATCTTTCAAGGTTGTAGGTAGAAACTATAATGATCGAAGAGATAGACATTGATGATGCTTTTCCAGATAAATCAGTAATGGTAATCTCTGCACCCTCTGTTCCTTGGTATAATGATTTTGCTAATTTTATTGTGTGTGGGATGTTACCTGATGATTTAAGTAGCCATCAAAAGAGAAAATTCCTATTTGATGTGAAGAAGTACATATGAGATGTTCCGTTCCTTTTTAAATATATGTTGCCAATATTATTCAGAGTTGTGTTCTGAAAGTGGAACTGAATGAGATCCTCGAAGCATGTCATGCCCTAAACCTACACCCTGGACGCGATTGGAACTTGAGAACTATTGCTGGCCCCAAGAGAACCCTTGGCCTGGCTTAACTCTTAGCGGAAGACTTACTCAACATAAAATGTACTGAAATACAATCTTAACTAAACTGTCTCAATATATAAAGTTAGAATGTCTTAGAAATAAGCATTCAACTAGCCAAAGTGGCAACTCAAGTCTACGACATTAATAACTGAAATGAACAAGACTAATGAACTATAACTATCTATCTATGAAACCTATAATACTATGAGGGATGTCGGGACAAGATCCTTGATCATCTAAACAAACTGAAATGACAAAACAATGATAAAAAGGATTCTCCAGAAGCAATGAGGCTAACCAACAACTTTCAAGCTCAACTGGATCAACAAAGTGCTGGATGCTGATCCTAGTTACATGTATCTGCATCATAAAGTGATGCAGGCCAAATAGAGTCAGTAAATTGAATGTACGAGCATGTGAGGGGAAATCTAAACAAGACATAAGCTTGAACGTGAGCTGAAATAAACACTTACCTCGTCTCAACTCTACTCAACTCATTTCAATATAAAGCAGTAAATAAAGATGCACTATAAAGAAAAGTTGTAAACACTAAATAACAGCTCAGTGTATTGAAAGACACAATAATAACTTAGTTTTGTATATGAAAACACAAGTAACTCTGTGGGAGATTCTGTTAACCGACAACCATCACTATGAGCTATCTGATGATACATCGGCTTGCCCACGCTGCCAGAACTGTCCTATACCTTGCCGGGGTATAGAACTTCTCAACTAAGTGGATCAACTAAGCTATGCTTAAAAGCAATAAGGAATCATCTAAAAAGTATGATCCTCTTTACCCACGTTGGCTACATGGTTTATGGAGACTTGAGTTATCTGAACTCGTCCCCATATCGGTGCTCAATACTACTCCCAAAATATAATTATCTCATATGTTTAAAAACATAACTCATTTTGTGGTTTGAGATTATTACTCAAAATCTATATCTTAAAAGAGATGGTACTCATAACTGCTCATGAAAACTCTTTTTGGAAATCGGTGTTTCCTCTTAACTTAAATGTGAAAAGCATTTACTCCTTGGGAATACTTTATTCCCATATAACATCTTAAAGAAATGAATTCGACTCTACTGTTTCTCAAACTTCATGCTTAAGTCTTAAAACAACTTTAAAACAATTGTGAAAGACTTTTTGAATAGACTCGAAGAACTCTCAAGACTTGACTCTTAGCTCTACCTTGAATTTGAATTTATGGATTCAAGGTTATGATACATGTTTATGGATGATTTCTAGATGTTTAGAAGTCATTTAGAATAGTTAGAATCGATAGGAAGTATTAGTACACTTTAGAATGACTCAGACGATCTAAACGATGGAAAACAGGTGGGGGAAGGTGACCCTGGCGCACTGGTGGTGCAGAGAGCCAGCCCCTAAAATTTAGAGACTCAATTTTGGCGCACTTCTGGCGCATCAGTGGCGTGCCGCACCAGCCCTCCCCCAGATCAATTCCACAAATTTCTCTTCTCGTTTTCTAATCTTAATTCGACTAGATTCGATTCTTTTTGTCAATTTCTGTTTAGATTCAGTTACTCAATACATGTACACAAGAATCTACTAAAAAACAACTCTTAAAATCGATACGATTATCTCAAGAACTAATCAATCCCATCATAATTCAAGAACAAAAGCAAATTCAAGAACACTAATCAAGAACATCAAACCTTCAACTTTTTAGGATGAAAGTTACATTGAAATTAACATGATTGGCGCGTGGGTGAACAAACCCAATGCTATGTGAACTCACATACCTCTTAGGGATTAAAATCTTGGCGAAATCCGCAATCAAATCCTCAAGAACTCGACGAAATCTTGGCCTTTCTCCTCTTTTCTCTTCTTGAACTCTTTTCTAAAACCCTAGCGTGAATTATGATGGTGTAAAATGAACCAAATCTGTTTAGACCCCTAATTAATTTCTAAAAATGAATTAAATCTGATAGGGTAAGGAAAAGACCAAAATACCCCTCTTAAATCCGGGTAGCTTTCCTTAACTGGACAACCCGACTTCAAACGGGCATATCTCCCTCATATGAGCTTGAAATTTAGCAGACTTGGTGGCGTTGGAAAGAGGATTCCAACACCTTTCATTTGATATCTTATGGGCCACCTAACGCATCCTGTACTGAAAGTTATGGTCGTTTGAAGTTGACCCCAAAACTCATAACTTGCAAATTCAGATTTTGCTATTTCCTATTTAGTTTATTTCTAATTCTAGTTCTTTCAAAAACTGAGGTGTTATAACATCTCCCCCTTGGGAACATTCGTCCTCGAATGAGATTACTCTAAGTAGGTTTATGGTGTAACATCTAACATTCATCTCAAACATCCAACAGGCAATATATAACACAACATGCCGATTTAAACTAAATACCAAGAATAAGGATTAGTACCTTAATTTGGAATTTCTCCGGACTCAAAGAGATGTGGGTATATCTTCTTCATATCTTCCTCAACTTCCTAAGTAACTTCCAGAACAAACTGATTTCTCCATAGATGCTCGACTGATGCTAGCTCCTTGGTTCTCAACTTGCGAACCTGGCGATCTAGAATCTGAACAAGAATCCCCTCATAAGATAAGCAATCCTTAATACCAATATCTTCCATGGGTATGATAAGTGAAAGATTGCCCATACACTTCTTCAACATAGAAATGTGAAATATTATATGGACCGCTGATAACTCTTGTATTAGCTCCAACTCAGAAGCCACGTTACCAATCGTCTTGGATATTCTGTAAAGACCAATATATCGGGGACTAAGATTCCTCTTCTTACCAAATCTCATAATACCCTTCATAGGTGAAACCTTCAAATAAAGCCAATTATCTACTTCAGAATCTAAGTCTCTTCTCCTAACATCTGTGTAGGATTTCTTAGGACTCTGCGTTGTTTTCAATCTTTTATGAATAATCTTAACTTTTTCCATGGATGGATGAACCAAGTGTGGTCCTATCAACCCAGCTTCACCGACCTCAAACTGTAACGACCCGAGAGCACCCCCTAGCCGTTACATGCGTATTCGACCTCTCAGAGGTCTTATACAAGCCTTAGCATTCATTCATCGCATAGATCATAAAATTCACTAAGAATTTAAAACTTTTACTCAATAAAACCATAATACTTCAAGAGTCATCAACATTTGAAAACATCAATACGCAAGCGGAACTACTAAGTCTCTTTAGCCAATCTTAGACAAGGACTTAAAACGTACTAAGGGACACGGCCCTTTACAAATGAAATGAAACTTAACTGTCTATTACAATGACTAAGAAATTTCTAAACATATTCCTCGAATTTTGAGGACATACCAAAGACTTGGAAGAGTGAAGCAATCGAAGCAACTCCAAAGCACAATCTCTTCCAAGTTACCACAACCTACACTTGTAGTAAAGTAGAAGAAAGGGGTTAGTATAGCACACATACAAAGTATGAAGATATGCAAAACATGCAAAAAGGGACATTTGTTTGGAAGTTATGCTTTCATGCCATTTTGATAAAATCTTATGAACATCAACATAATAGGCACCTTACAAGTTACAAACAACGATACAAAGTCATATGCTGCACAATACCTCTTAAACATACATAACCCATTTACTTTTACCTTCTTGCCTTGGACCTCCACCTTAAGTAACCCTTAAGAAATACCTTTGTTCAATGTATAGGAAACGTCCCATACCATCACCCACACTAAGGCACCACTTTAAGGTCACATAAAGTGCACTTACCATGCATACCTTGTAACGACCCAGAAAATGATAGAGTGAAACTAGAGCCTCACATGTGAGTTTAGAGTCGAGAACCTAATGAAATGATTATATTTGAATTTGACCCAAAAAGTTCTTAAAAATGTGCTTCGGAAGTTACCGAAAACTTGTTTAGCT
>JAJOOF010021304.1:0-15078 GCA_029582545.1 Solanum lignicaule
ATTCCTGAATCAAAATCGTTCTAATTTATATTCTACCTTCGTTTCTTTTTGCACCGAGATTCAGATACAATTTAGCGTTTTATTTACATCATTCAGAATGATATACCCGGGCATATCTTTTCGCATCATTTTAGTCATTTACGTCTTCTCATGATATGTTGCATCAATCTTTTTGGAGGCTTAAATGTACTTTCTTGTAAATGAAGTACCCATTTTAAATGAGACATCCTACATATCATATCATAAAGAAAATATGCGATAGACATTTGGGAAGAAACTGAATTACTTGACTGTAAGCCAGTAGACATGTCAATGGATCTTAATGTCAAGCTATTATTGGGAGATGGAAACTCTTTCCAAATGTTGGACGACATCATTGATTGGCTGGCAAACTTAACTGCCTAATTGTAATTCTCTCCATTTCAAGTGTCTTAGTTTGACTAAACACGAAGTTTAAGAAAGTGAGATTTTCAATCTTGTGGTCTTAAACTAAAGACGTGTGTAATGTACCAAAATGCTCTTTGGATTTTGTTGTCTTAAAAGAAAAGATTGAAACTTAGGGAGCGCTACATTTTTTTTTTCTTTCTGGAAGAGTACTACATTGGTTGCATCTTTCCCAATGACTGTTGTAAGTCAGTTGTTGGACTCACTAACGGATATCCATTAGAATGTTATAATTAGAATAGTGAAGTATCTTAAGAGAGTTCTGGGAGAGGACTACTATATTAGGATAGAAGTCATATAGGGCCAATTCAACGTTAGAAAAAAAGTTTTACAATAGTTTATTGTGTATTTTTGGAGGAAGCATGATTTCCTGGAAGAGTAAGAAACATAATATTGTTGCCTGATCGAGCACTGAAGCAGAGTATAGAGCCATGGATTTAGCCATGCATGAGTTGTGTAACTGAAGCAATTACTTGAAGAGTTTGGAGTACGATAATATCAGCCTATGGAGTTATATTGTTTTAATTGAACAGCACTATATATTACATCAAATCCAGTGTTCCATTAGCTATGAAATATATAGAAGTTGATTGTCATTTTTTGTTCCAAGTTGCAAAGTGAGGATATCGTGACTGTGTTTTAGTTGGGATGGTCAACTGGTTTTATCTTAATTAAATCTCTTAGAAATTCTAGAATACTGTATATTGAGACAAGTTGGGAATACATGATTTGTATACTTCAGTTTGAGGGGGAGAGTTAATTGTAAATAGGCGATAGCTTAGGAATTGTTTTACTTTGTCATTCTCTTAATTTTTTTTTGTAAGTAACTGCAAATATATTAGATGTTGTGAAGTTAATAAGAACACCCATAATTCTCTATTTTGTTACAGTTTTGCTGCCTGCAGCTTGACTTCAGGTAAATTCATAAAGAGTGTAGATCATCAGGCCCAGATTATAAGCTTTCATATGTTGGTGTTTGACAATTCTTGTTTGTAATAATATATTTTCGATGATAGATAATTCAAACAAAGATGAGTTCATTTATACACCTGTGTTTGGAAATTATAATCCTAATTTATTTTTTTTGATAACCTATAATCCTAATTTATAAAGTTCAAGGGAGTGTGGTTTATAAATGCGTTTGGTTCATCAATTTCCTAATGTAGTAACCTTTTGACCTTGGATGTCTCTCTGCTCTTTTTAATACTTGGGCATGGAAGTAAGTACAAGTTGCTCTTTTTGCACGAGTCGGGAGTTCTGATCACACATTTGAGACAAAGGGGACATTCACTTTTTTTCCCCATGAATTGATACTTTCCAATGTATCCTTGTATAGCCTGATGGAATGCAATGTTACTTCTTATTCCTATGTTGATAGTTTCTTGTATTAGCAAGGCAGCATATATGCACGGCTTTCATGTAGAGTTTTTGCTGCTGCTAAAATTTTCAAGTGATCTCTGATATCCTCGTCAACGACACGAGCATATCAGCTACAGTTCTTAATAGATTGATTTTTAAAATTTCACAAAGTGTTAGTTATTTCAGGTCAAGGCTTTCTCAGAAGAGACAACTAGTCCTCTTTTTGCCAAGGACATTGTGTCTTGGTTTCCTGGATTAAAAGGTGGACGTGTTTGGAAGGAAGATCATGATTTGCTGCTGCTACGGGCAGTGCTAAAGTATGCAATCTTTTCTTTTCATTTCTTTTTTTTTCCCTCTGATCTGTCATGAAGTTAGAAAGTGATGAGCCATTTTGGAGTCAATTCTTAGATGTGACATAAGTGACATTTTTGTCATGGATGTTCACCAGGAAAATGCCAGTGCTACACACAGTTTACAGAGGGGTGCATGGGTTCACGTGAACCCATACTCCTCCACGTGGATCCGCCCCTGTATGAAGGGCTTTATCAGAAAATATGTTAATAGATCTTTTGTGGATAGTACCATGAAGAGTCTTCTCTGTTTGTGGAAAGGAATCAAATTGCACATCAAGTTGGTTAGATTAAATTAATTCTAACAAAGGACAGAGAAATATGAACCTATTTTGTTTCATAATGAGTAGGAAAGAGTACTTGATTAACTCAAAGTATAAGGAAATAATGAACAAATTATGTTTAGTTCTAAAGATTATTTTCATAACTGTAGTTGAATAACATATCTGTGTACGGAAAACAAAACCCTAAATATTAGTAGGATCTTTATAACCAAAGTTGGAAAATAACTAAATGATAGTTTTATCCAGTACAACTAGGAGTTTTTTAGACCTACTAGGATTTTTATGCCAATAAAAAGTACAGACAACTTCTTGTTATTCTTAGCAACAATTCAAATTTGTGTCTATACTATCTGAAATTGCTTAATTTTCTCCTTTGTTAGGTTTTTCCATTCACATCCTTGCCTTGACAAATTGGCCTTTCATTTTCCCTTACTATTAAGAAAGCTCCAATATAAAATGAGCAGACTCTACATATCCAAATTCTTCAAGAATAGAGGTCCATATTTACAAATCAAACTTTGACCACAGTTTAAAATTACCCTCGTGTTTAAGTACCCTTGGGGATCAAGGGAGAACATGAGATATTTTCCTTATGACAGGGTAAAATTAGACCAAAAGTTTAACTGAGCATAACATTGCTCAATTTTGGATAATATTAAGTAGCATAACGTTGCTCAATGGTTTCAAGAAAGAACAGAGATTACTCACTGCATTTACATACTTGATAGAGTACTTCTTAATGATCTTCATTTTACTCTGACAATGTCTATGGAAAGAAAATCCAGAAACTTCCCTGACATGATTTCTAAAATGAGCAGGATTTGGATTCATCATCCAAAAAAGAGGGAGCAGGGTTTGGAATGAAATATTATACACACATGGGAAATATAGATATACTACCAAATTGTAAGATACCCTTGATTCCACTTTTTTTGTGGAAAAAGTACCCATATTGCCCAGTACTATCTGACATTACCCAATTTTCCCCTTCCGTTTGCCTTTTGGTCCATTCATATCCTTACTGTTAGCAAAGTATCTCGTATTTGTGCTTGTCATTACAAGAGCTCCAACGTGAAATGGGGAATTTCATGTGTCCAATTTTGTCGAGAGAAGCCCAAATTCACCCTATGGTTTAGAATTACCGTCAGGTTAGGCTTTCTTATAAGTCAAGGGCAAAAGCCAGAGTTTTTTCTAATGGTAGGGGTTTAACAGAGGGAAAAGTTGCTCAATTTTGGGTAGTGCAGGGGCAAATTTGACCTTTTTGGCTTTTTAAAAATATAGAAAGGTAATTTTATTTAAATACAACCATGCTAAGATGGTGCTAGCTATGTTCAAGTGTGCTTGCTGTACTCTTTCTATACTTAAAATGGCTCCATACTCCAGGATTTCTTCTCTGTCATTTACTATGTCCCTCTTGTCCCAAAAGTGTAAACGTGAAGACATCTAAACTTTGCATGAGAAAGATGAAAGATGATCCTTTTTTCCCATTAGAGATCTTACGATTTCCTTCCATCTTGTCCACCATATACAGTACGTATAGTGTGATAATCGAAATATAATAAACAACATATTTTCTTATCAACTGTTATTCATTATTTTCTTCTTCTTTTTACTTGGATTTGTTACACTTGAGCCGAGGGTCTTTCAGAAACAGCCTCTCTACCTCTACGAGGTAGTGGTAAGGTCTGCGGACACTCTACCCTCCCCAGATCCCACTTAGTGGGATTTCACTGGGTATGTTGTTGTTTTTGCCTCTTTCACATCATTCTGCCAAAGCTAATCAGTGCTTGCTTCAGATCTTCAGTCACTACCCAACATAGTCCTTATCTACCTAGCAAATCCACAACGAATGAACAAATGCCTGAGATTCCGTTCCCTGCTCCAATTGGGAAGTTACTAAACGATAAAAGATTGATAAGATGTCTCTTGTATAATTGGAGCCTAATGTAAGGGATAATCTATGTTTATTCATTTAGTTATGCCAGAGTTTTTTGTGGTCATTCAACCATCATCCTCTACTTCTTTCTCTGAAATGCAAGTTGCCTGTGTACACAGTGTTGTGGCATTTTTTCATTGTGCCTTTCTTTTTGAATGCATCATTGGTCATTTCGACTGTGGAAATTCCAGGGCAGTAGTCCAAATGTTTAATTCAAATATTGTGCACAATATGCTAAGTGTTCTATTTTGTGCAGGCATGGTTATGGAAGATGGCAAGCTATTATCGATGACAAAGAGTTGAGAATCCAAGAAGTTGTCTGTAAAGAGCTGAATCTTCCTTCCATAACTTTACCTGTGCCTGGAGCTTCTCAGCCGCAAGTTCCTCCTGCTCCTGGAGCTTCTCAGGCGCTTCCCGCTTCAGGGGTTTCACAAGTTTCTGCTCCAGGAGTCTATCAAGCACCAAATGGTCTGAATACAGTTAATGCTGGAACTACTGGAAATCAGGTGAAGGCTGCTGATGAGACTAACCATGAAGTCTCACATGGCACAAGCGATCCTTCAAACAGAACCCAACTTCATCAAGATTCGTCTTTGTTATACCATTTTAGAGAGATGCAGAGAAGACAAGTTGAATTTATAAGGAAAAGGGTGATGCTTCTTGAGAATGCAATTAATGCTGAATATCAGAGAGAAGTTGTTGTAAGTCATCTTAAATTTTCAAAAATATCTGATGTTGGAGTTCATTAGATTATACTTGGAAGTCTATCAGTCATTGATCTGTATCCAAAGAGGGTAATAACAAACCTGGTTTCGTCTTCTTTCCTTCTTTTTTTCCCTCCTGGTGTCATGTCGTCTCAGAAGAAAAACTAAGACTTGTAGATCTAGAGTTGTGCTCGCTCCTTAAGAGCCATAGAACTAAGAACCTGGTTTGATTGGGGTCCTGTAATCTCTAGGTATATTTCCATTGTCATTCCATGTTAGCAGGCTAGCCTTGTGTGGAACTTCATGTTCCGGCTAGTTCTTAATCATTGAATATGTAACCTTGTGGTGTTCCCAACTATATAAAAGGCTACATTTCTCTATGATTAATAGAGCCTATGAAATTTGATGTTCTCTTGAGAAAGAACCTTTGGGTGTGTTAGAAATTACATTCTACTGACTTTTTCAGTGAAGCTTAAAGGAATAGAATTTCATGTGTTACTTGGTCTTTGTTTTCTCATTGTCAAAGGATGGACCAGTCTTTATTCCTTCTACCTGTCTTGGTAGATAAATCATGACTTATCCCAAATATATTGCTGTTCATATTTGTTGTTGAAACAGCTTTTGATTTTTGTAGTTTGACTTTGCTCATTTTCATGTTGTGATTGTTGTTTCTCATTTTGTTCCTTACGTTTTAATAGTTGGGATTTGCACCTGCATTGATTGATTTGATCATTTGAGGGTTATTAAACCTGTATTTATGTGGTTTATTTGTATCCATGTGCTTCCTTCAGGGTTGCGGAAAACCTCATGAACTGCCTGGGAAAGAGATGGAGTGTGACACCAAGATTGTAGACGAACCAAGTCGAAGTGTTGAGGCAGCTGGCACTGAAATGGTTGATAATTTCCCAAAACTTATTGCAATTTGTAAGTATAGTCATTCATTTCTTGAAGCTTCTCTAGTGCATCAAGAAGCTACTGACTAGCATGCCATTACACACTTCTGAATGCAGCTCCACAGGGAATCTCTGAAATTGCTTGTGATGGTGAAGTGGATCGTTTGAGTGTTGCTCAGCTCTACAATAAGGTGAATATTCTGTTCCCGGACATATCTCAGGACTTCAGCTTATATGCATAATAACTAGTAAAGAATAGCCCATGCCGTTCACGGGCCCATTCCCAATAAAAAAATATTGAATAAAATTGAAGAAAGAGTAATTTTTCCTAAAATTTACTCTTAATACCTGCCTGAATATCTCATTTTTGTCTGAAGAGAAATTGACAGTTTTCCAACCAAAACATATTCTGTTTTTCTTCACAATAGAGAAACTAAATAAAGAAGAGCTGACATTATGAAATGGCGAGGGATAGCCAACTTAAGGTCAATTTCTAATTTAAGACAACATGTATATTAGTTATTTATTATAATTTATAATGTAAAAAACCATCATTTTACCATTCATTCACAGATATTGTTGTGCTATAAATGAATTAGGGTTACGTAGATAAAACCAATGGAAGAAAGTGAAAGCATGTTGAGTTTATACAGACATCAAAGTGACGACAATCAATTTTGAAATTCAGTTGAAAGCAAAGCCTAATTTAAACTGATATCAAAGATTGAATGTTTAGAAGACAATGAAAATGTGAGGCTAAATAGCTTTAAAATATGAAACAGAAGTTGGGAACGAAATGGAGTTATTGAATTTTAAAAAATTGGCAATAGTTGAATACCTAATTTAATGATCTCATAGGCTAGAAATTTTAAAATGTTATATGAATAAATTATGTGTACTTCTGATGAAAAAGTGCTTTTATGTGTATTATTTCCCTGTGATATTTCGTTCATATTTTTTTTAATCGGAACACTTTTATAACTTCAAATACGTAAGTTCTATTATTACTCATGGAAAGACTAAAAATTGAGCGTAAAATAATGCAGTAAAGGATCAAATCAATGGACAAAAGGAAACCTGCAAAAAGTTTACCTAATACAGCTAGCCTATAGGCTGAAAGACGGAAAAATTACATGGCAGTAGATATTTGAAGTATCAGCACATATAAAATCTAATCTATGATGCATAACAGAAACATTGGCCGAAGCATGTCCCTACATGCATTTCTTGTTTCATAAGGGACAAATAGCCGATACATGTAGAACTGTAAGGTGCAGCTACAACAACTCATATCTTGCAACCAATGCATATTTGCCGGAATACGAAACAAAACATATTTTCACAGCAAGGGTTGTGAAGTAGGTGTTTGTGCTTTATTTTTTTTTTGGTTTTGCAGATGTGCAAGGTACTTTCTGACTATGGTGAAGATTCATTTAATGCAGTAGCAAGTCAGCCAGCTAGTCTGGCGTTAAAAAGGAACCTCCTTCCACTGGAGGCCTTTTTCCAAGAGATGAAACGAGTACTTTCTTCCGCGCATCAGAATCCTGGTAATGTTCCAAGGAGTGAACTTCAAGAAGATTGGAAGCCCGAAGGTGGAAAACCCTCTCCAGTGCCATCATTTCTAAGGGATGGTAACCTTCACAGTGCTGAGGAAAAACATGACAATTTTCCAACAGGTACAGAATTTGTGTCCGAGGGTACTAGCAATTTAAGCACAACAGAAAGCAATATGCCCCACAATATTAGCCCTTCGGAGATTCCTGGAGAGGAGATAATACACTGCAGTTTAAACGGAGATACTGATATAGAGATGGTGGAGAAGCAGGATGATACTGATGTTAGCACCACCAATGTCGCGATGGATATAACCGAATGAAACTGTTTTTAAGGGGGTTCCACCTGCTGTCTGAAAGTAAATTATGTAGGGAAATTGACATCTCCTAGAAACCATTATAGAATGACTACAAGAGAGCGACTGTTTTCCTTTTTTCTTATTTGTGTTTCCCACTCGTCTGTCAAGTACTCCCTTTGAAATGCGAAAACATACTTTACTAACCTGCATAAGCAAAAGAGATTAGCGTCTTGATCGAATCAAAGTATGAAAGGGGTGATCACAAGTCTGTAGGATAGATGCAGGGCAAGTGTGCATTTGTGCTCTCCATTTTTCCTGTTAACATCCCATGTATATGTAAGGGACCATACTGTGAAATTGTAACTTTAATATATTGACAACATGCCATATATAAATGGACATGTTGTAAAATTGTAGCTCTAGTATTTTTCACCTTAGCGTAAGGTGAGTCAGTCTAATTCCTTTCAAATATTTTACTGTATTTTTAATCAATATGAAATTTCGTACTTGGAAAAAAGAAGCTTATTCTGCTTTTCTTGAAATTTGACATCTATAGCCATATTCATGAGTGAAGTATAATTAGATAGCCATCTCTTTTATTGAATTTTCCATCCTTATAATAAAAAAATTGGTAGGTGGAAATTACATGAAAATATTACTAATATAGAGTATTTAGTTAAAATACTTTTAAATATGGTTAGCTTTGAGTTTTTAGCCAATGGGAGTAGGATCTGGTTTTGCCCTCTAGAGATCATCTCGAGCATCTTTAATCCTTCAAGTTTGCTAAAGTGGAATATCTTTTTATTTTCTAATTTGGTGTCCGTTATCTGTATTGAAGCTTGGCTAATTCAAATTCTTGCTACATAGGGGAGTGCTACCTACCAGTTACTACCTTTGGTTGAGGGGTAACAATTGTATCCACCTATACCACATCCTTTGGTAGTATAGTGGAACACCTTTAGTCTAACTAATATAGCTGACTTAAAAACTTGCGTGACTATAAAAAAGTACAACAAAAATCGATAGACTTTTGGATCCGTCAAAAAAATCAATCGCTTTGGTAGTTTGTTTTGTGCCAAAATTGAGAAAATAAAGAAAGAAAAGTCGAACGATTCAATTCCTTTTTTTATATTTTAAGAAATTGAGCGAGCTCAGTTGATTTTTGAAATAATTAGAATCAAATCAATCGAGTCTAACCATTCTTCGATTAATTTATCCCAAATTTTTTAATAGTCATCGTTAGTTTTTAAATCCATTATTAGTCTACTCTCCACTAAAAATGCTCCATTTAACAATCTTAAAAAGTTAAAAAATGTCCAAGTTTACATATTTAAAGGACAAATTCGAGACAATTTGGCTAAAAAATCGGTTTGTTTTGACGGCTCACCCCCACCAAACGCACGCTGTACCCTATTGTTTCCTCCAAATTTCAATTCCCTCATTCTTCTTCTTCTTCTTCTTCTCTCCATTTTGCAGAGAAAGGGATTCTAGAATCTTCCATTTCTGCAATTCTTCTTCGATCCTCCTTGCTCTCTTTCTCATGGATCCTCCTACCTCTTGGGATTCCTTGCGAAAGCAGGTAACAACATTAATTCATCATTTCAGATCGAATTTCTGTTTATAATTTTACGTAAACAATGATTTAGATGAGTTCTCTATTTGTGCTTATTGACTATGTTAATCTTCTCTGTATTGTTCCAACTTGTATAACATTTCTCCAAGGACAATTGTGTTTTGTCGGTGTGCAATTTTCCAGAATTTTGGATGATGTTACATGAATTTGATTAATGAAATTGAATAGATCTATGGGGGTTGGGATATGTTTTGTGATCCTGTAGTTACGGAGGGAGATTTAGAGGTAGAACTTCTCGGAATTGTTTATTCCGATCTGACAATACTATACCAGAATCAAAAGGTACAATGACCCGAGCAACCAGAATTACTGTCAATATAGACCCTGGAACCTTTCTAGGAAGCAGCATTGATAGGATTAGATTTTGGTTTTTAAGTTGTTGGGTTTCATTGGATTGCTGGTTAGGATATGTAAACTTCATGATGTAATGCTACTCTCTCTAAAAGTGAAGCATGGGCTAATTGGTCCAGCTCGTGTATTAATTTCCCCATAGATATAGTTTCTTATTGCATAAGTTTTGCAAGCGAAGCATAGGGAGGATAGTTTGGTGTAATGCAATTATTGCAGATTATATTTCTTTTTACTCTTGAGGGTAAGTCTTAGAAATTAACCATAATGGTGCGTCTTCTTGCTTTCCATTCGAGTGGAACCTAAAAAGAGTGATACAATTTGTTCTATTTTTTGTTGACAATCTGGACTATAAGTCTATAACTACTTATATTGGCGCTTGGTAATGTGATTGAACAGGACCGTATCAATAGTTATGTAAGTGGTTTTGACTGAAACTTGATTGATTGTCCAAATCCACGCTACTAGAGGCCTGAAATATTGCATATGAAAAATGAATGAGAAAGGTACAACTCAAGTTTTTGGGATTCTCGACAAATTAGCTTTGTCAATGATTTGCACATGAAGCTGTTCCCCTTATTGTACTTTTAAGACCTTATCACAGAAAACATGATCATTTTTGCACGATCCAAGTATACCTTTTAATATATGCTTTCATGCCAAAGCCTACGATGTTATTACAGCCAAAACAAAATTTCCAATGCTGAGTCTTTCATTGTGAAACTTCATTGTATCATACTCTGACACTCATGTTATCATTTTAAATTTGCAACTAATCTGCACTGGGATATCCCTAGGCATAATGAGTAACTATTGATTTAAAAAAATAATGGGCATAAGGAGTAATCAGCTCCAACGATTGAAATATTTGACAAAACTATATGCCAAATGGAAAATAATCTATCAGGCAGCCTTTCATTTCTTGAAATTCATTTTTTCGTTCTTTTTATTCTCATTGCTCTTTTCTCCTCCCCTCTTCTCTTCCCCCTTTTTATAATCTATCAATATCCCTTTTTGACCCACAATGTGTTTGGTCCTTGTTAGATAATTGTACTATATAGATTTGATAGGACTACATGAAATAGGATGACACACTTGAAGCCATGCAAAATTTGGTTTTTCTATCTGCTAAAATGTTCCCGGCTTTACCACAGGTTTATTTAGTTATCAGGGCCATTGTTAATTAAAGAATTTGTCAAGGGATAGGATGAGCTTAGTTTTTGGAGGTGATATAGTCAAGCAGAGTCTCAAGGATGAGGGTCTGGGAGGTCCTAGCTTTGCCAACTTATATTAGCTTTTAAGCCATTAGGAGACCATAGCACTTGAAGAAAACTGAATATGAGCAGTTTTGATTGGGAACTTATAGCATGCGTGAAGATGAGTTTCTCACTTTTCTTTTGGGGGATTCAGAATTTTGTATTCTGAGTTTCTTGGTTGCAATTTGAAGAAAGCATTTTATGAGTATTCGAAAGTTTGTGCTAGGTTGAAGCGGTCTCTCTTTAGAATTTAGTGCTTAATGTAGGAGCCCTGAAAAACCATTTTTCTTGCTTAGTCTAAGCATAGTTGTTCGTTTGAGCTTATGATAAGATTGCGTGAAGAGTTCTCTAATGGTGTGGAATTGGCTAGAATCATGACAAACAGTTTGCATGTGGTAGGGATAACTTTTAGTTGATCCTCTTTTCTTTTGCTTGATTCAGCTTAGGTTCACATTGGAAAATTGATCTTGTCTGTCATGTGGTGAAGCTTCTGTTGAAATCTCATGTTAATTGCTTCTTTTCTCCCCTCATATATATTGAAAAATTCTTATGCCGGTTTTACATATCCAACTAGGCAAGGAAGCTTGAAGCACAGCTGGATGAGCAGATGCATTTGTATCGTAGATTTGTTTCAAACAAAAGTGGTAATGCTAATGATAATGATCTTGAATCTAGTATAGATCAGCTGCTCAAGCAACTTCAACAAGTAAATTCACAAATGCAAGCATGGGTTTCATCGGGAGGATCTGAGATCTTCTCTCATACACTGACTCGCCATCAAGAAATTCTTCAAGATCTTTTTCAGGTACTTTAAATTATTTTTTCCCGATGGATCTTGATGCAACTCTATTATACTCAGATTCTGCAACTACAAGCCATGGATATTTTGTGGTAATGGAATTATGTGCCAAGCAAAGCCTAGTTGCATAGGCCTTTGGTTCAAAGGCAATGGTAGTAGAATATAAAGTGTATGATAGACTTACACATGAGTTTGAAACCTCGCTCTTGCATCAAATCTGGTATTTAAGTGGAGAAGGGTATAAGGGCTAACCCACTATTCCTGAGTTTCAAAGCTGAAACAAATAATTTCTTAGTCATCACAAAAAAATAAAAAATAAAAAATAATGCCTTACTAGAAGCTCAGCATTGGTTGTGAAGCTAGACCTTTTTTTATGGTATGTTGGGGAAGCTAGATATTCGGAGTTCCTAAGACAAACATTCCCTTGAAAATTAGTTTAATATATAATAGGGTCTATTTCACCTTATAGTTATTCTTGGAACACTGACAGAGGTCCTTGTCACTTGTCAGTATTGTCATGGCTATCAGCACCCCTTACAACCATTGGACTAATAAAGAGTATGGGCTCTATGGTGGTGTATTATCATTTAGAAATCTGAAGGGCCAAATAAGTCCAAGATGAACTTCGATAAGTGGAGGAATTTGCTGAACATGCTAAGTTTGATGAGATCCAAAATTTATAAGAAGGTCGTTGAGAAGCAGTTTTATTCACAGTGAGAACTAAGGGGAAGAATGAGTTATGCTTTTAGAATCGTCTCTTGACAATTTCTTGTTCTAGCAAATTGACTGAGTATGGAGTAAACTCTTAAGTTGTGTTGCTGAAGAACAGTTGCAACTAACCAACGAGTCTGTGGGTAAATGATGATTTGGAATGGAGTGACTTCTTTAATTGTGTTGCTGAGAACAGTTGGAATTAACAGACATCAATGATTTCATTGCCAAAGTAAACCAGGGTAGCCTGAATGGTGAAAATTTTCAAGTATGATATGCAATTTTGGTAATGGGAATCAGTGAATATCTGTTCATGGAATCATACTTTTTAAAGAGATGCATGTGTCATTGGACAACTCCCAAATATTTAATAGCAGCTTGTTTGCATGTCCCAATGGACAATTTCTGATATTTATAATAGCATGATTGGTAAAACATCCTCTTATCAAATAAGGTAATGATACTTAAAAAACTTTCTTGTTGGACTGTAGGAGTTTAATCGGATCCGTTCAAGTTACAGAGCTAAGAAAGAGCATGCTTCATTGCTTGAAGATTTTAGAGAGTTCGACCGAACCAGGTTAGATCTGGAAGATGGTAGTGGGTCTCATGACCAAGCACTCCTTAATGAACGTGCTACCCTCCATAGGACTACTGGACAGGTAAAATTACAAAGTTCCCTTGATATGTTGATGTTGGTTAACTTTCCTTGTCTTGTGAAGAAAATTCCACCACTAGTTATGATGTTGGATCCGTCTTTTCATATGTGAAAGTATTTCTCAAACACTTGGAGCTACCTTAAAAACTTACTTTTGTTTCTTGCTTCTCTTTCAATGTGGATCTCTTGCTTTCCTCATATTATAGTTGGGGTGATGTGCTAAACATGAGATATAGACATTTAAATAAAGTAAAAAATTTAAGACTTAATCAGCGTAATATATGTTAATCTTAAAATGAATGTGGAGGCCAAAATAGACTTGAAACCAAAACAATATGCAACTATATACATAGCTTCAAAACATTGCACCCAAACTATTACGCTTAATGTATTTTGAGTAACAGCTGTAAAGGAAGGAAAAACTAGAAGAGTGCAAAGCTCTGTCTAGATGGCCACAGATTTTCCATGGACATTGTAATTTCTAAGAGTACTTATTTTACTGTAGTAATCAGGTGCTGTTCTTTCTGTTAGTTTTATAGCTGTGTGTATTTTTGTATTCAATTGCCAACTCTTGATAATATATCAAATGAAAATTACTGACTTCTTGATATAGATGGATGGTGTGATTTCTCAAGCTCAAGAAACAATAAAGACACTTATGTTTCAAAGATCAACATTTGGTGGCATTAATTCAAAACTCAGCAATGTCAGCAGTCGCCTCCCAACGGTAAGTAAACTATGTTATAAGCACCCTATTTATTTTTTTATTCAATTTCTAGAGCTGAGCTGAAGCAGGAGAGCTTAATTTTTCATTCTAAATAGTGATGGCATTTGCCATGAGCTGCTTCATTGATCTGATCAAGATGAGTCATCTCTTTAGTGATTGTTTGAGTATGTCCTCAAGGGATTGCTTGGTATTGAGGCTTAGGAGCACCAACCTGGAGATTCCAGTTTGGATCCCAGACAGAATACCAAATACATTTTGGTGAACAGATTTACTACATGGTCTGTTAGAGTAATAGGTCCCCACTTATTAATTGGAGTACCTGCAAGTTAATCCAGACATCACTGCCATAAAGAAAAAAGGGAAAAGGTTCAAAGTTAGTTCTTAATTTTGCACTTCGTTAGACTTCTGGTCCATTTATATCCTTCTCGTTTAGCTTATCGTTTCTTATTTTCCATCACCGTTAATGTAGCTCCAAAGTGAATTTGATGGACTCTAATACGTGTAGAACACGTCTAAATGCTTTGAGAAAAAGCATGTCCAAATTTAACCCTCAACTTTTGACTATGGTTGAAAGTTACCCCTCAGGTTGGAGATCTGGTAGAGGTCAAGATCAAAATAATACTTTTTCCTCTGTGGGGGTAATATAATACAGTTTAATAGAGGACACACTTGCTCAATTTTGTTTAGTACATGGGCAAATTTGACCATTTTCCCAAGTATCAAAACAGAAATTATTTCTTTTTATAGGAAGTTGTACAAGGAAAGTGAGAACTGGAGACCATCCTTTAACATGAACTAGTGTCCTTCCATCAGCTTTGAGGAGCAACAAGAACTACAAAAGCCTTTTGAAGAAGAGGAGGTCCTTCTTGGACTTAAAGCTTGTGCTGTAGACAAAGCACCAGGTCCAGATGGATACACAATGGGTTTTTTTGTTAATTGCTGGGAGATAGTGAAGGGGGATTTGATGGCTACTATGCAGAACTTTCACTCCCAGGAGTTTTTTGAAAAGAGCTTTAATGCAACATATATAGCTCTCATCCCAAAAAAGAGTGGTGCAAAGGAATTGAGAGACTTTAGACCAATCAGTTTAATTGGAAGTGTATACAAGTTGATTGCAAAGATTCTCA
>JAJOOF010021305.1:0-27012 GCA_029582545.1 Solanum lignicaule
AATCTTGAGGAAGGTTTTGGATTAGGGTTCTTGAGAGAACTTGAGAGAAAATGTGTCTAAGTATGGGAGAGGTGTTTTGGGAAATGTTTTAGAGATGAGAATTGAACTAATGATATATAGGAAATAACATATGCCCTTTGGAAAAAAATCGTCCAACACTTAGAAAAAAAAAAGAGTCGGGTGAACAGTAAAAATGGTTACTGGAAATTGCATTCCATGCCGTACAGACTTTACGAAAATGGCATAACTTCTTCGTCTGAACTCCGAATGAGGTGAAATGAAGTGCGCTAGGTAGATAACTCAAAGGGATTTCCATGGATGTATTATAGGCCACCCAAATAATTTGTGTGCTAGGAGATATGACCCTCCAAAGTAGACCCTCGAAAAGGCTTCACTTGGAAATTTCGGATTTTGATACGGTTGCTCTAAAATTTGGGTTAGGCCCATTTCCCACTCAATTTTACCCCCTAAACAAGAATATGAAGTCGGATTTTTGAAAAACGAAACGGATTTTTTTATATATAGCTAAACAAGTTTCCGGTAACTTCCGAAGCACATTTTTAAGAACTTTTTGAGTCATTTCAGATGCTATGTGAGTGTGTAGGTTATTAAGAGTAAATTAATCAGGGTAAAATCTCTAAATGGAAGTTTTGAATTAGGGTTCCTAGTTCGGTATGTTAAAAAGTCAAAATTGTGAGTAATATGAAGCCTAAGGATGACAAACTACCATATATCGTGTTGAAATGCATGATTAGACCTAGGTTGATTAATTGATGTGTGGAAATATTAGGTACAAAAATGAGGCATTTCTGAAACCTAGCACAGACTTGACCCATGAGACCACGTCTATGGACCGTAGGTCGGGTCCGTGGGTCTGTTGCACATGAAATATTCACCAAGTCTGGAACCATGGAGGTGGTTTATGGCCCGTCGTTCCATCTATGGACCATTCTTCACATCTGTGGTTCACATCAGGGACCCAACTTCTCGAATCTCACTGTAGGTGGACAGTTCAACTACTGTCCAAAAAAATTTCAGTTTTTGTTTTGGTTCGGTTCTTGTTCTAAATCTTTTGGAGTTTGTTATTTGCTAGTTTTGGTACTAACTAAACTTCTATAGGTATTATGGCCCCCAAGCAAGCTCCGACTTATGCCACTAAGGGAAAATTGAAGATTGTCGCTCCTTCATGATGCATGATCATCGAGGATGACGCCAAGGACCCTGTGTATAGTCCTACCAACATCAGGACATGCCCTACTACTCCTCGCACTATGAGGAACCAAGCACGACTGGTGATTTCTGAAGTGGTCACTGGCCCTAGTCTGATTAGGGGGCCAATATTAAGGGCGATGTTCTCGTGACTCCCAGTTCCGAGCTTCCAGCAAAACTAGCCCGACCTAATAGGTGGTGTGTAGATGTCCAATATCAGATCTACATGGATGCTCGTGCACTGAACGAAAAGGAAAAATGGCCAGATTGATCACAGAGGAGCGTCGGGTTCTCATAGGAAGCCTTCGCACTGCGCCCGTCTTCCACGATCTCCTCTAGAGGCATAGGTGTGAATTGATGGCCCGTAGCCCAGGTTCTTTCAGTGAGGAGATAGTTAGGGAGTTCTATGCTTCCTACGCCGCCACCCTCAGAATATCGATCGACACGCAGGCGAAAACCGCCGCCTAGCCTCCCCTAACATCTACACCAGTGCATGGGTTCTTAGTCGACATATCTGAGACCACTCTCCATAGATTATCTACGGTCCAAGCCACATTCTGCCTATCAACACGACCGAGTTCGATTATCGGATGGACATTATTCGGAGTGGGGCATTTCAGAGGAATTCTGATCAAAGGGAGTCTTTTTTGCGCTTCTTAGCCAGTCATCTTGCTACAGATGGAGAGCATGATGAGTGGGTCCACACCTCAAGCTTGGGTATCAAGAAGACCACTCTGACATTTGCTTCCAAATTCTTCTGGTTGCTGGTTCAAAACCGTGTGTCCCCTACTCAGGCAGAAAATTGCTCACATTAGATCGAGCAATTATGGTTTCATCCTTCCTTGCTGGGTTGGAGGTCGACTTTGACCACATGCTGATTGCGGAGATACATGAGAGGGCCTTCAAGGCCACCACCACCATACCTTTCCTATGCGTCCTTTGCAAGCTTTGCAGGGATGCTGGAGTACTAGTTTGGCACTGTGACTGGTTCTTTCAGGCGACCAAGACCCTAGATAACAGCTTGATTAGGGATGAGGCAAATGAAGCTACACCTCACAAGGAGCCACAAGTTGAGGTACAACCATTGGGAGCTGACCTTGTACAAGTTGTGGAGAAGATGCAGGGTGATGATCCTACCCCTCCAGCCACTAAAGAGGATGCCCTAGCTTCCCCATCTCAGGCCACCAATCACACCCCTAGCTCATCCAGAGACACTCTCTCCTCACGGTCTGTTTTTGTGCCTCCAGCCCGTGTTTAGAAGCTGGAGGCCCAGATGGCCACACTGCTCCAATAGTGAAGCCATAGACGAAATGATCGATAGCCGTGTCCAAGGCGCGTATGGAGCAAATGATGGACTATAATGTTCTAGCCGTTCACTAGCGCCTGGATGCATTTGAACTGCGCGTCTTAGAGATGCCTACCTCAGCCATTGATGTTTCCACTTTCTAGACGAATTTAGCTTATCTCCGATTTGACCTTAATGCCCTCTTAGCTCCAGCCTGAGTCCGCCCCTACAACACCGGTTTAAGATACGGTGCTGAGTTACCTATTCAGAGATGGTATGCCACCGCCAGATTCTTCCCATACTATTGGGAAGTACCCCCGCTCCAGTCGTACTTTTGAAGACACTTAGGTTGGGAGAGAGAGCAGGAGGGAGCGCTAGCAGACTGAGGCGGCTTGGAAGGCATCCATAGTCAACGAGGAGATGAGACAACAACATGCTAGGGAGATAGGCGTTGGTGCATCTAGCAGCGTGAGCACTACTGATGGTGCGGTGAGAGTTGATGATAGCAGTACTGAGGGTGCTCAGATGGTCAATGGGAGTGCTACTACTAGTGTTACACGTTTTGATCTAGCTGGCTCTGTGAAATCAGACCCACCTGCTTCTTGAGTAGTCTTCAGCGCATATGCGCCACAGGTTTGCTTCCCCTGATCCTTTACTTTTTATTTTTTTTGTGCATTAGGGACAATTACACTATATTTTGTTTGGGGTGGGGTAATCATATTGTGAGTGATAGGGTGAAGTCTGAGTAAACCCAACTCATAATCCTCTCTTGGGGTTTTCTCGCCTGTGTTCTTTTCCCCCAAGAGACTGTTTTAATTCTTTTGAACCGGCATGTTTAGGAATGTATGTGTAAGAATAAGTAGAAATATGAAAGCATGATGGCATGAAAATAATGATCCATGTCCAAAAATGTTGAAATGTGCTAGATCAATAGTTTTGATGAGTTGAATGTGTTGGATCTCAATGTGACATGATAAGGAACCGATTTGACCTCATGACTTAAGCTAAAAACTTGAATTGGGTTATCTAATAATAATCTGATAATGAAACAATATGCCAAGAGTGTGTGAGAAAAGTTGAATGTTCAGACAGTTTGTGCCAATCTACTACTTGCTTTGTTGGTCCTGCTAAGATGATATAGGCTAGAAGTTGGAAAGTGATCATAGGCCCTTGTTGAAATTAGTCCACTTAAGGCTAAAATGATCGAACCAAATGCAATCAATTTTCCCTTTGATCCAAATATTTGGGCCTCAACTAGACCATTTCTTTTGATTCACCTAACTCACCTTCCCAAAAATATTTGTCTTGGCCCTGGTCCCTCCTTTGACATGTGCACGTTGACTTAGGACAAGACCCTAAGTTGAGGGTGGGTAATTCAAAAGTTACCTTTATCTTGGCCATGGTTCGACATCGAATATTGTGCACCGCAACTAATGCAAATCCATAAGTTGAGAGTGGCTATGAAAGAGAAAACCGAAAGAAAATAAAGTATGAAAAGAGTTTTGTGTTGAAAAGAGAAAAACAGAATATAGAAAAGGATGTGACTTTGTGCAAAAGAAACAACAAGATGATAAATAAAAGTGCTGAAAAAAAAGTGAGAAAAATAAAAAAAGGTGAAAAATAAGAGTCGCAAGGTCAAAAGTTACATCCATGTTGAAAGGAGTCAAATGAAAGAAAGTAAAATGAAAGGATGTCAAAAATAGGTTGAGAAAAGAGGTAATGGCCAATGTACAGTCAAGTAGGGCAGGAAATCACTAAAAAGTATCCAAATGTGCCTCACCTGACCTTGAGCCTACGTTACAAGTTAAAGAAAGTCCTATAGTGATCCTAGAAACTAGTTTGGGGAGTCTAAGAAGTGAAAATAAGGGCAAGCCTACGGTATTTAGCACTGACTGTATTTGAAGTCACTTCTGAGGGTGAGTGTTGAGTGAATCCTAAAACTCTAAATTCATATCTTCTGTGTGAAAATGATTTCGTTTGAAGTTAGGGGACTAGTCACATTGTCTGGAAGTTGGTACCTTAGTGATTGTGAAAAAATGTATGTTGTGTTGTCTCTTAGTCGATATTTGTGATATCTTGATCTGCATGAGTTAGCTTGTTGAGCCTAAGAGAAAATATTTTTACTCAGAAAATGGAATAGATTGAAATAGCCATGTGATTGGTTGAGTTTGTATGTTTGCTTCTACACAAGTGTCATTTAGAGTTTAGTGCGTCGCTTGAGGACAAACAATGAGTTTAAGTTGAGGGTGTTCATATACCGTGAGTTTACTGTATTTTTATACATTTCACTTCAGAGAGGTCTGTGTGTTTAGGGCCATATTTTATAAGGAATTAATGTTTTTGTGTTATATTTGTAGGAAATAGGCTTGGACCTGGAAGTGTGAGATGACAGCTGAAAATATGTAGAAGGAGCCACCCAGGGAGGTGACCTACGGACCGTAGGTGTAGTCATGGTCCATAGATGGGAGGCATAGATGGAGCATCAAGGATGTCTGACCAAGTGTGGAACTACGGATGTAAGTGACAGATCGTAGGTCGACGCACGGGCCGTCCTTCACATCCGTCGAATGATTCAGAAAAGTTGAAGTTCTAGTACCTAATGAAATTCCTAAGTATGGAGACACAAAAGAGGATTCACAGACAGTAGGTCAATCTACGGTCCATTCTGCACGTCCGTCGACTGTATCTGAGAGTGAAGGTTCCAGGATCTGCAAGAAAAGGTCTAAGTATGAACCAACAGAGGGGACCTACGGACCGTAGGTCGACCCACGGTTCGTTGGTCGAAGTCGTCGATCAAAGTCGGGCCAGAGAGTTTATTTCCTTTTTTAGGACATATTTTTCTACAAATAGCGTATGTAAACCTCTTTTTTGGGGTTAGTGATGAGTCCGAGATTTGGACTCATTTAGGGTTTGATTTATATAGATTTAGTGTCTGTAAATGCTTGTTTTGTCCCAATAACTGATATAAAACCATTAATTTCCAGGAACATGGATTGAGGAAGAAAGCTAGGATAGAAACGGGAAATAGAGATAACACGAGCGAAAGAAGAGAAGGGAAAAACAAGCCTGACGATCGCCGGTGTCACTCGGCGACTCGCCAAGTTACCACCCTACCGCCTAAAGTTACAGAACGCTGAGGCTGAATTAGGGGTAGCTTCGGTGAGCAGCAGTTCCACCAGGCGTGTCGCCGATCGCTTCGGTGATAGATGACTAGGTCACCAAAAGTACTAATGGAAATCCAAATGAGTGCTAATGGGCGAGAGACAAGGATAAAGGGCGCATCACGGAATCACTCGGAAATCCCGATCTAGCTCACCTAAAATTACAGTGGTTGGACTAAGAATAGGTGAAAAATGAAGGCGAGATAAAGAAAAATTGGTGAGTCGACGAACGGTCAGCGAAGCCCGACTTACCTAGCCGATTGGTCCCAAATATCTTCACATTATATTTGCATAAATTAATTTTTTCAGGAGAGAGATGGTATTTAGAAACACGAGGAACAGAAGATTGAAAGCAAAAACACTACCATTGTGGATTCCAAGTGACTATATGAAGGTTTTTCATTTAGATTTTGTAATAGAGAAGATTTTTAGTTAATTTTACTTTCGAATTTCATTTAACCATCTATGGAAAACGTGGCGAGTGTTGATTTTCATCTTTTTATCATGATTGGCTAAACCCCTAACCTTGGGATTTGACAATGTGACCAATTGTTGCATTTTACTTAATGGGTGTTATCGATTAGTGATTTGTGGCATTAATTTGAAGCGGGTCTAAATTATTATGGTTGTTTAACCTTATTATTGCATTTTTGGTGTGATAGATTTCAGAGTTTTGTGCTTGATCGAGAGAGAAGTACAGAACTAACGTAGTATTTTGGCATCCTTAATAGTAAGTCTTGACTGTTTCGGTAATGATATACACCCATTAAGTTGAATTCGACAATTGTTTAGTCAATCCCCCAAGTGTTTTCTAGTTATTTGATAGTTTCTTGTTAATACTTTGAAGTGTGTTGGTAACGACATCCTGAGAATTTCGTTGTGAAACTTTTATGTGTGGTGTTGCTCAGTTGCAAAGGTCATTGTAATACTATCGTATTTGAATTCAAGGGAAGCTACTCTATGTGGGATTTGACCCCAACTCATTTAGTTGGGCTATTATACTGACTAGCGATCTTTGACACTTAGAATTGGATGAAGTGTCTTTGGAACGTTAATCAAAATGGCGCCGATGTCGGAGAGTAGCGTTACATAGTATTCTTGCATCAAATATTTGACTTGCGAATTTGTTAGCTATAGTTGAATCGATTAGGACTGCATTTTGTAGTGTTGGTTGGACTAAATAGTAGTAAAAATGAATGAGGAAGAGGTGAATTGTAACCAAGCAGGTCATCGGGATGGTATCAATGATATCAAAAGTGTTTACAACCAATCTATACAAGGTGAAATGGATGCAATTGGCCTACCACAAACTGATAGGAATGAAATATTTGAGGTCACTGGCACGACTCTTCATCTCATCCAAATGAGTGGACTCTATGGAGGCCTAGAGTACGAAGACTCGCATGAGCATGTAAGAAAATTTATAGAGGTGTGCAGCCCGTTTTCATTCAATAATGTGTCACAACAGATGTTCCGGCTTAGGTTATTTCCACTATCTTTGATGGGGGTAGGCCAGCAAGTGGTTTGCCGAGTTACATAACAATTCCATCACATCATGGGAGGAACTGATTATATCATTCAATGCAATATTCTTTCCCCCCCATCAAGGAAGATGAAACTCAAAGATGACATTCAAGGTTTCAAGTGAGGGGAAGGTGAACCCATCCATGAAACGTGGGTGAGGTTTAAGAAACTCTTACTTACATGCCCAACTCATGGGCTACCAAAAGATTTGCTACTCCACTATTTTTATCGGAGTCTTCATTATATTAATAAAGAAGTGGTTGATCAATTGGTATGAGGGGGAATAATGTTGCAATCATTTGAGGTAGCTTTATTTCTTCTTGATGACAAGACAAAAATAAATCAAGCTTGGTACACTCAAGAGGATCAAGTCTCTCCATTTTGTTTTTGAATGACACAAGAACAATTTGATAAAGAAAGAGAAAGGGATGAAAACATCAAGAAGATGTTCACCCAAATGGAGCTATTAAAAGAGCATATGATGGAAAATGTGCTAAACCCAAGGGGACATGTGGAGTGGTTAAAGTTGGGGAGGGTTTTTCAGGTTATTCAAAGTTAGGGGATAATCAAGGTTGGAACTCCAAGAGATATGAGGAGGGTTTCTACCCACACTATTTACAGCGAGGTGGAAATCAAGGTTGGAACTATTACAAGTGGAAAGAGCAAATAATATATTATCAAGATTGGGCCGACAAAATTAATTATTAGAAAAGGCAGTATGACCATGAAGAGGACCAGGCCCACTAAAGTGAGAGCCCAAAATCGAAAGGGAGTGCAAGTAGTCGGTAGGTGAATGATTTGTTGTCACGCATCCTAGATAAAGTTGAAAGTTCGAATTATTTGCTAAAAGGGATGAAAGCTCACTTTTCATCATTGAATAATAAAGTGAACTCTCACGTAGATGCAATCAAGATACTTGAAGGTCAGTTGAGTTTCCTTTCAGCACAATTAAAATAAAAAATGACAATGGAAGATGATGATAGAGAGCTAGTTGTGGTTACTCGTAGTGGAAAGGTAGCAATAGGTGATGTGACGGGAAATGAAGAAGCTCAAACGCGTGAAGAAGACAAAGGTATGGAAGAAGAAGAGACATCTATCCATCAAAGCATTTCCATAGGGCCATAAAAAGATGTGGACAAACACAATCCAATCCCAAAAGTTACACAACCTTTACCCAAATATATCTTCTCAATTTCCGCAATGTCTTAAGAAGAAGAATGAGGATGAGAAGTTCAAGAAGTTTTTATCGGTATTCAAGACATTTTCAATAAATCTCCCTCTAGTTGAAGCATTGTTGGAAATGTCGGGGTATGCCATGTTTCTGAAGGAGTTGTTCACAAAGAAAAGGAGTTTGGATTTTGAGACAATAGAAGTTTCCCATAGTTGTAGTGCAATTCTAACTAAGGACCTGATCAAAAAGAGAGAAGATCCCGAAGCGTTCACAATCCCTTGCACCATCGGCATGCTCCAATTTGCTAAAGCCCTATGCAATTTGGGAGAAAGCATCAACCTAATGCCATATGCAATCTATAAACAGCTTGGGTTGGGTTTGGGAACCGAAAGTCACAACAATGATATTCTTGATGGAGGATCGATCAATTAAACATCCTGTGGGGATACTAAATGACATCTTCGTAAAGGTTGACCAATTTATCTTCTTGGCTGATTTTGTCATTCTTGATTGTGGAATAAATGTTGAAATTCCCATCATTTTGGAAAGACCATTCTTGGCAACTGGAAGAGCGTTGGTGGATGTTGAAAGGGGAGAATTAAAGTTTTGGGTGAACTAAGATGAAGTAATCTTTAAAGTGTGTAAGTAAATGAAATACCCAAGTGATATTCACGTGGTCTCCACTGTTGATGTTTAGGTCGAAGTCGTCGATCAAAGCCAGGTCCAGAAAGTTTATTTTCTTATTTTGTTTCCTTTTTTTAGGACATGTTTTTCTATAAATAGGTATGTAAACCTCATTTTTTGGGGTGAGTGATGGGTCCTAGATTAGGACTTATTTAGGGTTAAATTTATATAAAATTAGTGTCCTCAAATGCCTGTTTTGTCCCAATAACTGATATAAAACCATTAATTTCCAGGTACATGTATTAAGGAACAAAGCTAGGACAGAAATGGAAAATAAAGATAACACAAGCGAAAAAAGAGAAGGGAAAAACAAGCCTGACGATCGCCGATGTCACTCGGTGACTTGCCAAGTTGCTACCTGATAAGTCCACAAATTGGACTCATTTAGGGATTTATTTTGATAAGAATAGTGTCCTCGAATGCTTATTTTGTCTAAATATCTGGTAACAACTCTTAAGTTTTAGGTATTTGAAGTTTTAGTGAAAGCACACGTAGGTGCAAAAGGGAACAAAAAGGCTGAAAAGAACGAAGAAGCTGAAGCATGAGCATCGCCAAGCACATTTGGCGATATGCTGAAGGGATTAACTCTGCCCTTTGTTCTAGTACGCAAAGCCCTGAAGGAGAAGGATGAAAAAGGCGATAAAAGAGCAGTCGGAGCTTCGACGAATATTTCTGCGAAGCAGTACTGTACCGCCCAATGGTCCAGAACGTGAAGATGTTGAAGGCAAGCATGAAACGGCGATGAAATAGAAGAAGGGTGAGTCACCTAGTCATTCGGCGTCATCGACTAACTTCGCCGAATGTCCTGCCAATGCTATTTTTTGAAGTCTATAAATACTACACTTGTTATTAATTTTAAAGCCCCGAACCATTATTATAATTTTTAGAATAGAGTAGTACTTTTTTGGATATTTTTTCTCAAATTTGGAGAGGAATTTTGGGAGACTTGAAGAAAGAAGGATTTCATCTTCCCCAAGTTGGACGTGGGTCTTCTCCATTCTTCTTCCTTTGCTTAAATCAAGGTTTAATTTGTTATACCCATTGGATTTCACTATCATTTTAGGCGTATTTTGTTATTTCTTGATGTGTGGCTAAAAACCCCCATTCTTGGGGTGTGATTTAGTAACTATGTGTTGATATTATTGTTGGGTCTTGCTTGATGATAGGCTAGATGTAGTTTAATGCTGATTTCACCTAGTGGTTGTGGTTTAACTTAAAGGGTTTGTAGTTGGAAAAACAAAACCACCTATGTGTTTTAGGCTTGCCCGAGAGGGAAGTCGCGAAACCAAGACCACTAGACTGATGACCTAAGGAGTGTGTCGACATGATGTTCAACTCGAGAATTTTTGGCAATTGGTTAGTCAATCCCACAAGTGTTTTCTAGTTATTTGATAGTTTCTTGTTAATACTTTGAAGTGTGTTGTTAACAATATCCTGAGAATTTGATTGTGAAACTCTTATTATGTGGTGTTGCTCAGTTGCAAAGGTCATTGTCATACTTTCGTATTTGAATTCAAGGGAAGCTACTCTCTGTGGGATTCGACCCCAACTCCTTTAGTTGGGTTATTATACTGACTAGCGATTGTTGGCACTTAGAATTGGATGAAGTGTCTTTGAAATGTTAATCAAAATGGAGCTGATGCCGGGGAATAGCGTTACTTTGTGTTTTTGTATCAAAGATTTGACTTGTGAATTTTATTGGTTGTAGTTGAATCGATTAGGACGACATTTTGTAGTGTTGGTTTGACTAAATAGTAGTAATAATGAATGAGGAAGAGGTGAATGGTAGCCAAGCAGGTCATCAGGACTGTATCAATGATATCAAAAGTGATTACAACCAATCTCTACAAGGTGAAATGGATGCAATTGGCCTACCACAAACTGATGGGAATGAAATATTTTAGATCACTAACACGACTCTTAATCTCCTCCAAATGAAAGGATTCTATGGAGGGCTAGAGAAAGAAGACCTGCATGAGCATATAAGAAATTTTATAAAGGTGTGTAGCCCGTTTTCATTCAAGAATGTGTCACAAGAGTTGATCTAGCTTAGGTTATTTCCACTATCTTTGAAGGGGGAGGCTAGCAAGTGCTTTGCCGAGTTACCAAACAATTCCATCACTTCATGGGAGGAGCTGATTATAGCATTCAATGCAAGATTCTTTCCCCCATCAAGGATGATGAAACTTAGAGATGACATTCAAGGTTTCAAGCGAGGGAAAGGTGCCCATTCATGAAACGTGGGTGAGGTTTAATAAACTCTTACTTAAATGCCCAACTCATGGGCTACCAAAAGATTTGATACTCTAATATTTTTATCGGAGTCTTCATCAGATTAATAAAGGAGTGGCTGATCAATTGGTACGAGGGCGAATATTATTGCAATCATTTGACGTGGCTTCATTTCTTCTTGATGACATGACAAAAATAAATCAAGCTTGGTACACTCAAGAGGATCAATTCTTTCTTTTTTGTTTTAGAAGGACACAAGAACAACTCGTTAAGGAAAGAGAAAGGGATAAAAACAGCTAGAATATGTTTACCCGAATGTAACTATTACAAGAGCATTGATGCCTATCGTGACCAACAACCATAGCCTATGGTTCGAGTGTCTATGATCGTCGATAATATAGTAACCCAACCAAGGGTTGGGGTTGTGGCCCAAGGGAGTGGTAGTGAAAATAGTAGTTGGACTCGAATTTCCTTGTAATTAGTTGTAGTTTAAAAGAAATTTCAGAATAGAAACAAAGTAAATTGAAGTGGGTGACAAAAAAATATGAAATACAAAGGGTTTTTGTCACAAGTAGCTAAAAAAAAAAAAAAAAAAAAAAAAATCAAGTATGGGAAAAAGTTCTTGGTGTGTGACTGCAATATAAATTGATATAAATCGGTGGGTACATGTTTTTGATAGGAAATTTGTAATATAATAGTGACTAGGCTAAGCTTTAGATGGAAATAAGTTCCCTCTCGGGCAACATACCCCGTTTCAAATAGGTTCTTCTCGGACACCCATTTGCCGTATGAAGGCTAGCCTACGTCTTACCCCATTCACTCTCTGGAGGTGAGTGTTAGAATATGGGACTAGGGCTCACCCTCTCGGGCTGAACTTGTTGTCGACCCATTCCTTAGGCCATCAGTCTAGTGGTCTAGGTTTTGCGACCTTTCTCTCGAGCAAGCCGAAAATAATGGGTGGTTCTGTATTTACAACTACAAACTCATTAAATTAAACCACAATCACTAGGTGAAATCACCATTAAAATGCATCTAACCTATCAGCAAACAAGACACAACAATAATATCAACACATATTTACTAAATCACACCCCAAGAATGGGGGATTTTAGCCACACATCAAGAAATAAGAAATTATACCTAAAATGATAGAAAAATCAAATGGGTATAAGAAATTAAACCTTGATTTAAGCAAAGTAAGAAGGATAGAGAAGACCCACTTCCAGCTTGGGAAAGATGAACTCCTTTCTTCAAGTCTCCCAAAAATCCTCTCCAAACTCGAGAGAAAAATTCAAAAGTTAATAGTGTAAGTCTAAAAATTACAATAATGTTTGGATCAACTCAAAACTAATATAGAGCTACTATTTATAGTTTCAGAAAATAGTGTTGCGGTGGATCGTTCGGCGAGGTAAGTGGGAATCGCCGATCAACTCGGTGATTTGCCCATCGTCTGGTTCGTCGCCCTTTTCTCCTTCCCTATAACATCTTTGCGTCCTGGACCATTGGGCAGTATATTTCTACTTCGTGGAACTGATCAGCGATACGCCGACTGCTTCTTTCATTGACTTTTTGATCCTCTTCCTTCAGGTCTTCGCGTATTGGAACAAAGGGCAAAGTATGTCTAGTCGGCGATTCGCCAACTGTGCTTGGCGATGCTCATGCTTCAGTTTTTTCGTTCTCTTAAGCCTTTTTTTTCATTTTTGTGCCTAAGTGTCCATGATTCCATTAAAACCTCAAATACCTGAAACTTGAGAGTTTTCATTACATCTTGAGAGAAAATAAGCATTTGAGGACACTATTTCTATTAAAATAAAGTCCTAAATGAGTCTAATCTGAGGACTGATCAACACCCCCAACTTAAACTTTTGCTTGTCCTCAAGTAAAACTCAAGTTCAGCCATTCAAATAGGATGTCTCAAACAGTGCTACACAAGACTCAACCATGAACATACATAACAAGACTCAAACTACTTATGCAAAGATCAATTTTGTACTCAAAGATTCAAGTTGTGATACACCATTATCAAAGATTCTCAAGCTCACAGTAGTCGCTACTAATGCAAGTTCAAGCTCAACAAAAGCATTTGAATGCCCTCACACAAATGATGATTCCATAATCACACACAAAGGTCTAATCATTTAAATCTCAGGGATCAGATATCACGCTCACACTCAAAAAGAGGAACAAAATGTATGCTTTCACCCATAGGTTTGCCCTTATTTTCCAATCAACCTTCGGTTCGGCTCACCCAAGATCAAAAAGGTCTTTACAAGGCTTGTAATGTGGCTGAGTGCAAATGTACGGTCATTTAGGCTCAGTGACTTTCATTCTCATGAGATGTGGTGCTCTCAACACATCGTTCTTTTCTTCCTTCATAAATTTTTCTTCTAGTGCTTTATAGTCATCTTATTATTCACTTCCGATGGACTGCTTGGAAAACCAATTTCTTTCGCATTTTATTTCACAACTTTCTTTTTCATTTCATTTCTTTTTCTTTTTTTTAAATGGAGGGTTTCCATTTTGTTTTGCAATACCATGGGTTAAGAGAGACTTCTTCTTGCACTTCTTGTTGATTTCTTCCTTTTCCTTTTCACCATACCCCCAACTTAGGCTTTTGGCCTGAGTTGGCTAATCACTTAAACACATTTCAAGAGGATTCAAGGTAATGGATGAAGAGGGTCTGATTTTTCATCAAGTTTCTTCCAACGAAGGATCGGCTCAAAGGGTGTTCAAGAGAGGTTAACACGCTCACTGGGTAGGCCACAAAAGAGGCATATGTCAAATTGGCTCACACTCTTCAAAAGTTGCCTATGATCATCTCAAGAGCAAGCCTTACTTAATCAATTAGACTAATAGGGTAAATTTTACATTTATTCATGCATGGTTCAAAATAAGCTCATCACACAAGGAATCGACACTAAAGTCAAACAAGACTACACACTTTTGCTAGTGTGCAATGGTCATCACACGAGAATCAATTTGATACATGGCTAATCACAACGAGATGCAAAGAGTTTGCATATTGTTTATGCAACTTCATTTGGTCTTGTTGTAGCCGCACATGCATGTTTGTTTGATTGAGAGCACTATTTAAGTAATGGTATTTGAGTGAAACTGAGACTCGAATTTGTGCGAGAACAACCACTTTCAACACAAGAGGTGGCGAAAATTTTTGAAAAATGAAAATTTTTCGGAAGGTTCAAAATCTTTTTGCAAATTAAAAACATAAAGGAGCCATAAGCTCAAGCATCCACGAAAAGCAGTATAAGCTAAAATTAATAGGAATAGACAACCCAAATGCATAGAAAAACACAAATATCCATAACAAGCAAACAAAGGTGAGCCTCACCCCACCACAATAAAAGGCGTTTGTCCTCAAATGCAATTTATAGGTATCCAACAGTTAAAGTAAAGAAAGAACAGAGAAAGAGGTAAAGAGGGGATCATGTCTACACGCTTGCTCCATCTGTCGGGGTATTGTTACTTGATGCATTAGCCTGAAATTCGACAATGGTCCCCGGGTTGTCATTCTGGTTCTCATTCTGTTCATTTGCCTTAACTTCTGCAGCGATATTAGCAGCAACCATTCTGTCCCCGTCATGGTTCGCCAAAAATGAGTTTATAGCCGTGTAGACTCTGCGTTTCCACAAAGGAATAGTGGGATCAATTGGGACCCTTCTGCTGGAGCTTTCTTTCTTACTTTCTCTTATCTCTTTTGCCAATTCTACTATCTTTTCGTCTCTTTCGAAATCTTTTGCTCTTATATGTCGGGGTGGCATATCTCTCCATGTGACCTTTGGTCTAGCCATTTCTGTAAAAGACTTCGAGCCAATGTTAGACAGTATTTAAATAGGGGAAGGGGAGTCCTAGGTGTAGAATTGCTTCACCAAAACACTTGGTGAAGTGCACATCCATTTAAGCACTTCGCTGAAAATGATTCATAGATGGTACAAGGGTGCAGACAAAGGGTAGATAAGGAGGCTTTCTGCGAGTCGCCGAGTGTGGTTGGCGACATCAGACCTACAACGGAAAGTAACAGATCAATCAATATATGCAACATTCAATTAGAGGTGAAATGGCGACGTTAGGAGAACCGCCAAGCAGTTCAGCGAGCTTGATTCAAACTACCAAACTACCCAATATGTTTATTTTTAACCCATTTCTTTCAAATTCAACCCAACGACCTCTGATAACGCAATCAAAGCATGCATACACAAAATTTACACAAGACCTATACTTCCCATTACCCCGTCTACTCATACTTCTTCCGGTTTTGCCAGCTTTGGCCATTTAACTACGATTACCCTTAAGAATATTGTCACCCATTCCCTCATTGAGAAATTTTTGTTATTTAGCACAAATGTGGGCTACTTAGACTTTACCCAATCAACCTAACAACGAGTATGCAACACCCATTTCAGGTTCATTCAAAATCATAACACACGCACTAAAGCATTCGATTATTAAGACAATTTAGGAAAAGGTTTCGACTTGAAAGAGCATCACAACAACCTATGACTATAAGAGAGGCCGAGCACACGTCAACCTAACATTACAATTGTAAAAGAGTTCAGAAGCTTTTTAAAAAAAACAATATTCGGGGTTTTAGAGACTAACCTTTAATGTCGATCAATTGTTTTTAAAACGCTAGGCAGCAAAGGAATAGAACCCTAAGCACCAATTATTGACTACAATACTAAAGGCAAGCAATAATCTAGAAAATATTACCTTGATGTGAAGTTGAGATGTTTAGAAGGAGGGAGAGTGGGAAAATTTAAAATTCTGAGATTTTTGGCACTTTATAACCGTTCAGTTCTTATCGATTCGGCGATGTTAGTTAACTCGCTGACCCACTCAGCGGTCCATCGAGTGGTCATTTATCTTGCCCTTTCTTCAAAATCTTTAATTTTTTAGGGGTGAGATCGGTGGTCTGCATCAAGATCGCCAAGCCGGTTGGCCATGCGGTGAGCTGCTTTTCGAGTTCGCCAAGTTTTACAGGCTCTGTACAACTCTTGTATTAACCCAAACGGCGAATCTAGTCGGGCTAGCTCACCTACTTAGCGACTCGTGAAATGGACTTTCTGGTCGCCAACTTGAGATTTTCCACACTTTCCTCGGTTTATTTGCAACATCAACGCACTATTATTTATAAATGTAATATCCTAAATTTTTACGACCTTGGGTTGCCTCCCAAGAAGTGCCTTATTTAACGTCATGGCTTGACGTGACCTATCAGTCAAGATTCATCATTGGGGTTTGACCTAACGCCATTAGGCAACTGATACGCTCAAATTACACCTCCTTAAAGAAGCATAAGCGGTCATTATCAAGTAATGAACCCAACTTGTAGGTTGGCGTCGATCCCACGGAGAAAATGGTTTACACTTTAATTTAACCAATAATTATATTCGATTAGTCAAATTACTTCTAGAAACAGGTAATAATAAAGGGGGGGTTTTGTGAAACAAATTGTAAGAATTTAATAAGTAATCAGTAATCAAAACTCAATTTTGGTTGTTATCAAGATGAGATAAATAACTAGGGTATACGTGTTCCCACAAGCTCATAACGCAATAATTCTAGTAGTAGCAATCCTTTCCTAGTGTACTAAATGCAAAGTGATAAGTTAGGTATCTCTAAATCCTTGGTCCGGCATCTAGAGAATTTCACCCCGCACCATGGTCCAGCTACGTGTGTATAATTTACTAACTCTTACCTTTACCTCATATTAGACATCATAATCGATGTTTTGCTTAGTTATTACTTCGCACCAATCGACACTAGCCTATTAGATAGTTTCACACTAAATCTAAGTTGATAATTCTTTTCTTGTTGATTACCTCCTTGGTCTGGCAAGTAGCAACAAGGCAAGTTCTAACGCGTGCACTCGTTAAAAAGACTTCTAAACGAAAGAAATATCAATGCATGCAACAACACTATTCAAGAATTGCTTATTTACTATTCATACTTTGTCAATTGCTTATGGATCCCAGAACCGTAGTTGCAGAGTTTAGTTACCCATAATCATATGAACACAATTCATTATTTTAGATGAAAGAATTATGAACTTACGTAAGAAGAATAATAAATCCAGAAATTCAACTTGAATTGCAACACCAAAATCTTCAAAACGAACTTAGGAAATTAATAGTTGCTAGGTTTTCAAGAATAATCTCCCAAGTCACAAAATAGAGCTAAAGAAATAATTTCTAACTCCCAAAAATGAGGTTTACATGCCCTATTTATAGAAAACAAGTCCTAAATTAAAAGGGAAACAAAATAAGGAAAGTTTGTTATAGGCACGCGTCTTCATACCACGAGACTGACTCACAGACCGTCAATGGATCTACGGTCCGTGAGTCCCTTCCGTCAGCCAGGACTTAGAAATATATCAATCTTTCAAAAATCAGCTTCTCTGAAGCAAACGACGGAACTACAGTATGGACCGTAGATCAATCCACGGTCTGTCAATCCCTTTTCGTAGCTCCACACTTGGAATCTTCAAAAATCAGGTACTGGAACCCTCGCAGTCTCAATCTACGGACCGTCAATGGTCACTATGGTTCCACACTTGGTCAGATTTCCTTGATTTGTTTTCCATGCCTTGGCTTCTGATCTACGACCACCATCTAAGGAGCGTCAATGGACCTACGGTCCGTAGATGACCTCCGTAGATTCCCTTTTCTGTACTTCTTTCAGTTGTCTCTTTAATTCCGCGCCTGAACATCTTTCCTACCAAATATGATAAAAACACATAAAAACAAATACAAAAAGGCCCTAGACACACACAACTTGTAAGTGAAATGTATTAGAAACACCGTAAACTCACGTATATCAACACCCTAAACTTAAATTCGTTGTTTGTCCTCAAGCGACGCACTAGGACTCTAAACGACACTTGTATAAAAGCAAGCATTTCAAGCACAAGCAATCATATGGCTCTCTATCCCACTCACCTTTCGGGTGCAAAATTTGTTTCTCTTAGACTCGACAAGCTAATTCAAGTGGATCAAAGCATGACAACAATCAACCAACCAACACATAACATACACTGTTTTACTATCACCAAAGTACCAACTTTCCGAAATGCAACTAGTGCCCTTACTTGAAATGAAATCCATTTTCTTTCACACAATGACTATGACTTTGAGTACAAGGATTCATTCAACACTCACACTCAGAAACAAATTCAAGTACAGTTAGTGCTCAGTACCATAGGCTTGCCCTTATTTGCACTGCTTAGACTCCCCAATTTAGACTCTAGGATCACTATAGGACTTTCTTGGCTTGTAACGTAGGCTCAGGATCAGGTGTGGTACATTTGGGTACTTCTTAGTGACTTTCTGCCCTACTTGATATTACGCTAGCCTTTCAACTTCTTTCTGCCCTATTTCTGTCATCCTACCGTTTTACCCTCTTTTCCTTGATTTTCTTCACCCATGGATGTGACTTTAGGCTTTTCAGATGTTTTTACTTTTCACTTTTATCCCTTTCTTGCGTTTTATGCTTTTTTTTTTTTTAGCTTTCAACAAGTCACATCCATTCCTTTCTTTTAACATCAAACTCTTTTCATACCCATTTTTTTTGGTTTTCTCTTTCATAGCCACCCTCCACTTATGGATTTTCCATTGGTTGAGGTGCAGAATACCGAATATTGGGTCAGGGCCAAGACTGAAGTTACTTTTTACATTAGCCACCCTCAACTTGGGCTTTTGACTAAATATGAGGTGCACATGTCCAAGGAGGGACCGGGGCCAACGTAGTAGATTTATGGGAAGGAGAGTTCGGGGTTTAGAAAGAAATGGTCTAATTTTAGGCTTAAAGCATTTTGATCAAAGGTAGCATTTATTTCATTTGGTTGGATCTTTCATTTAGGCGATTTGTGGACTTATCCGAACAAGGGCCTATGATCACCTCCTAGCTTCTAAAGTAAATTTTCTTAGTACGACTAACCAGGCAAGTTCTAGTTTTGCACAATAATTGTTTGAACAATCACTATTCTCACACACACTTGGCACATAGTTTCATTATCATATTATCAGATTACTTGGTTCACGTTTCAGCTTAAGTCATGCCATCAAGTTGATTCATTATCATGTCATACTCAAAGCCAACACATTCAACTTGTCTTAGCCTACCAACTAATTCTAGCACACATCACAATTTGGACAGGTTTTTTATAAGCCATCATGCTTCAATATTTTTCATGCTTCAATCTTTTTCATGTTTCTATACATACAATCCTAACACATGCCGATTCAACGGAAATTAAACAGTTTCTTGGGGAAAAAGAACACAAGCAAGAAAACCCTAAGAGAAGATTTATGAGTTGGGTTACTCAGACTTCACCCTATCACTGACAATCCATTTACCCCACCTCCAACAAAACAGATATTATTGTCCCTAATGCGTACAAGAACAGTAAAACATAGTGGATTGGGTGAACCAAACCTGTGACGCATAGCGCCGACGAATCATGCACGAGCGAGTGGGTTTGGTTTCCCGGGGCCTGCTGAAGCAATAGTAGGGTCACCATCAGTAGTGCTCACAACATCTATGGTCGGGGCTGATCGCTTGAGGACTCGCAATTCAAAGGCATCAAGACCCTTATTTACTGCCTGGACCTTCCGGTCCATCATGCCCTGCTTCCTTCCCTCCATTCTGGCTTCGGACTCGTCTATCGACTTTTGCATCCAAGGCTGAATGTGATGCAGCAGCGTGGCCATCTGAACCTCCAATTTCTCATCATGGCATTCCGATAAATTTTCCATTGGCCCTCAACACACCATTTATTTGGCTGCCGGCCACTGGAGTAGGATTCTCATTCTTTGGTGCTGGTACAAACTCCGAGTTAGTGGTCTCATCAGATGAGTCAGCTTGGTCATCTTGGCTGGATCCTGTGGCTGACTTGGCCTTGGACCCCGAAGCATGGGCAGACTAGGACCCTGAAGCATGGCTGGACTCAAAGCCCGAAGCATGGGCAAACTAAGAGTCAGACGCAGACCCAGTAGCTGAACTGGAAGCAGCCCCAGTTGGTGACCCGATCAGTGTGTGCTCCTCATCAGATTGGGAGACAGTGACTACGTTAGTGACCACCTTCTGGGAGGTGCCTCTGGTGGCTCGGGGTACTGTGGGGGAAGTCCTTGTGTTGGGAGGAACATATGCTGGATCTTGTTGCGTGTCCGTGTCCTCATCAATTAACCTGAAGCTCGGAGCAATAGATTTTGACATGCCGTGCTTTGCGTAGGTGACTAGCTTCTTGGGTGCCATCGTACCTGTGGAAGCAATATTAGTGCCAAAATTAACCATAAACAAAAAAAATTAATTAGAACTATAAACGAACAGTACCAAAGTCCCAAGAAAATTTCACACAGAGGCTACAGTGGTCATCCACGGAGGAGACCTACGGTCGGTAGACCTGGCGCAGATCGCATCCACGGAGGTTACAGTGGTCATCCACGGAGGAGACCTACAATCCGTGGAATCCTTCCATGGATCAGAGGGCCAACAAAATTAGTCAGAGATGGAAACCACGAATGTACAGAATGGTCCCCATCCATGGTTTCACACTTGGTGAGATTTTCACAGGCATCAACCCACAAACCTAATCTACGGTCCGTAGACGGGGTTTCGTGGATGCGATCTGCGCCAAGTTTCAACCAATCTTTATTTGCAAGTCCACATCTCAGATCATTTTCAACAATATCCCAGTCTAACCATGCATTTCAACATTTAATCATGCTAGTTTGTCATTCTCAAGATTCCAACTAATCATTTGAACAAGTATTTAAGACAGACTTTGGAACCCTAGGTTGAAACTTACAGGCAGAGTCATAATCACATACAACAAGGCAATAATCACTATCTATCGTTACAAGGGTATTGTAACTTCCAATTTTATCATGCAATTTCATCTAACAATTACCCAAGGTCAAGACCCAACTCTTGACTTTCTATATTCAATCGATGAACCGAAATTCAAAGTGAGGTGAAAGTCTGTTACCTTACAAGCAACGAGGAGTGCGGTGATTGCGTGACGAAACTAAGCTTAGCAAGACCAAAGACTCACCTCTTCGTTACTAACCCAACACCAGAACCTTTTGTGGAATATGGAATGAGTTGTATTTGTAAATGGAAAGGAATTGTGGGAATTATGAGGGAATGGAAGGGATGATTTTATGGGGGAGTTATGGAGTGATTTAGGGAGGTTATGGGATGGTAAAATGGTTGGAGAGTGAATGGAGGGAACTGGAAGTGATTTTAAATTAGGGGAGTATTTTAAATGAGGTGGTCCGGGTCGGGTCAGACAAAACTAGGCTTCGGACTCACGAGACCCCGTCTATGGTCCGTGAGTCGAGCTACGGTCCGTAGATGTGGACCATAGATCACCCTTACAGTTGGAAAAATTTAGAGACATACCTGGGGTCTACGGACACAATCCACGGTCAGTGGATTGAACGACGAACCGTAGATGAGGTCCGTAGACCTCTGCACCAGACCATTTTCTGCAGATTTTTCATGGTGTACCTGCACATGTAGCAACCAATACGTTATTCTTTTTACGTTTTCTGGACACTCTTTAGACAAGGACTCTATGCTAATTCTAGCCACCACTAAAAAAAACTAAAACACCTATCTAAATTGATACAGAGACGCAATTAAACAAAGAAAATTACTAATTGGAAAACAGAAACATATCGTTGGCTAGATTGTACATCTTGGGTTGCCTCCCAAACAACGCTTGGTTTAACGTCGCGGCACTACTCAAGTTTCTTGATTACTTAAACTTCATCAAGATTGTAGGCCTCAATAACTTCTTGCACACTTTCAGCATTTCCCAAATAGATCTTGATCCATTGCCCATTTACCATGAACCTTGTTCCTTCACTATTCTCAGGCTCAACCGCTCCATGGGGGAGCACTTTTGTGAGCAAAAATGGCCCAATCCATTTGGACTTGAGTTTGCTTGGAAACAAGCGCAACCTAGAGTTGAATAAAAGCACAAGATCACCAACAAAAAATTCACGCTTTTCAATTCTTTGATCATGATACCGCTTCATCTTCTCTTTGTACAAGGCTGAACTTTGGTAAGATTTTAGGCAGAACTCATCAAGCATATTAAAGTTATTCATTCTTTGCTTTGAAGCAGTGCCCCAATCCAAATTTAGCTTCTTCATTGCCCACGTCGCCTTATGCTCTAGCTCTATCGGTAATGAAAAGACTTCACATATACAAGTTGATAAGGACATATACCTATGGGGGTCTTGTATGCAGTGTGATAGGCCCATAGAGCATCTTAAGCTTATTTGACCAATCCGTTCTATTAGCATTTATAGTCTTTGCCAAAATTTGTTTAATTTCTCTGTTGGACACTTCAACTTGCCCACTAGTCTGTGGATGGGAAGGGGTGGCTACATTGTGGTGGACACCATATTTCTCCAGTAGTGCCTTGAACAACTTATTACAAAAGTGAGAACCTCCATCGCTAATAATAGCCCTCGGTGTACCAAATCTGAAGAAGATATTCTTTTTCAAGAAAACGGTGACACTTTTTTGCCTTTACTATTGGGGAGTGCAACTGCTTCCACCCACTTCGATACATAATCAACCGCAACAAGAATGTACTTCATCCCATATAAACTCACAAATGGACCCATAAAATTAATGCCCCATACATCAAACAACTCTATCACCAATATAGGATTCATAGGCAGCTCTTGCCTTTTTGAAATCCGACCTTCTCTTTGGCAACGATCACAGGATTTGGCGAAATCATGAGTATCTTGGTGGATGGTAGGCCAGTAGTACCCACACTGCAAAATCTTATGTGCAGTTCAAATACCACTATGATTCCCACCAATAGGCGACGAATGACATGCTTCAAGTACACTCAACATCTCAATTTCGGGCACACAACGACGAATAATCCCATCAGCACAACTACGATACAGGTAAGGCTCATCCCAAGAGAATTTCTTCACATCATGCATAAACTTTTTCTTTTGGTTAAAAGACAAATCAGGATGCACAATATCGCTTGCCAGATAATTGCCAAAGTCTGCCAACCAAGGAATCAAGTCATGAGAAGCAGCCAATACCTGTTCATCTGGAAAAGCATCATTAATTCCAGCCCTATATCCAAGCTCTAGCATAGCCTCTTCCTCTAATCTGGACAAGTGATCGGCAACTTGATTTTCGATCCCTTTTCTATCTTTTACCACAAAATCAAACTCTTGCAGCAACAATACCCATCTAATCAATCTGGGTTTTGCATCCTGTTTCACCATCAAATACCTCAATGCAGAATGGTCAGTATGCACTATGACCATAGTACCAAGCAAGTAGGATCGACATTTCTCGAATGCAAAAACCACCGCAAGAAGTTCTTGTTCGGTCAAAGTGTAATTCTTATGCGCCACATTTAGAACTTTTCTAGTTGAGTAAATAGGGTGAAGAATTTTCTCTCGCTTTTGTCCCAATACTACACCAAGCGCCACTCCACTGGCATCGCACATTACCTCAAACGGTTGTCCCCAATTCGGTGAAATAATGATAGGTGCAGTAACCAACTTCTCCTTCAATTTTGCAAATGCTTTAAGACAAGTATCATCAAAATAGAACTTACACTCCTTCTCGAGCAGTTTGCACAACGGGTGTGCAATTTTTGAGAAATCTTTGATAAATCTCTTATAGAAACCTGCATGCCCAAGAAAACTTCTAAGACCTTTTACAGAAATGGGTGGCGGAAACTTTTCTATTACTTCAACTTTAGCTCTATCAACCTCAATACCTTTCTCTGAAATTCGATGACCCAACAGTATACCTTCTTTAACCATAAAATGACACTTCTCCCAATTCAGCACCAAGTTGCAGTCTTCACACCTTTTAAGAACCTCGGCCAAATGATCCAGACAACAATCAAAAGAATCACCTATAACTGAAAATTCATCCATGAACACTTAAATAGTGTCTTCCACCATATCAGAGAATATAGACATCATAGAGCGCTGGAAGGTTGCTGGAGCATTGCACAACCTAAATGACATCCGTTTGAACGCAAAAGTCCCATAAGGCAAGTGAATGTTGTCTTCTCTTGATCTTCTGGAGCTATAGAAATTTGATTGTAGCCCGAATACCCATCAAGAAAATAATACCAACCCTTTCCTGCAAGTCTATCCAACATCTGGTCCATAAACGTCATAGGAAAGTGGTAATTTTCCGTCCACGCATTCTACTTCCGGTAATCCATACAAACTCTCCATCCAGTAACGGGCCTCATTGGAACGAGCTCATGTCTTTTATTTGGAACCACAGTAATACCACCATTTTAGGCACGCACTGCACAGGACTCACCCAACTACTATCTGCAATGGGGTAAATAACTCCCACATCCAGCCACTTGATGATCTCCTTTTATACTACCTCTTGCATAGGTGTATTTAATCTTCTCTGGTGCTCGCTACTGGGCTTATGATCTGGTATGAGTTGGATTTTGTGAGAGAAAATACCGAGAGGAATCCCAATAATATCTGTAATAGTCCACTTAATAGCTCGCTTAAACCTCTTTAACACAGTCACCAAGCACTCTACTTGTCTCGCATTCAAATTTGCCGCAATGATGACCGGCAAAGTATTTTCTTTGCCCAAGTATACATACCTCAAATGCGGTGGTAGAGCCTTAAGCTCCAATTTCGGTGCCTCCATAATAGATGGTCTTGCGGGCGGGGACTCGCGATTCTTCATGTCTAACTCATACTTCTTTTGTTTGGACCGATATTCACACCTATCGAGTGTGGCTACCAACTCATCATACTCTTCACTACCATCACTATCGAAATTCATCATAACTGCTGATAATGCCTCAACACCTAGTCGCTCTTCAATTTGCACTTCTGTCCCACTCTCCACTCTGTAAGTTATAGCATATACTGTTTGAAGCTCACCACTCTGCTTCATGGACCTACAAATATTGAAAGTTGCTTCTTCATTGTTCAGTCTGAACTTCATCTGTCCCTTTTCCATATCAACCAACGCACGACCTGTGGCAATAAATGGTCTCCCAAGGATGATGGGAACCTCAAAATCAACCTAACAGTCAAGAATCACAAAATCTGCTGGAAAAATGAAAGACTCCACTTTTACCAGCACATAATAGAGTACACTAATGGGCTTCTTCACATTTCGATCCGCCATTAGTTACCGCATTGCAGTGGGCTTTGGGTCCCCTAGGCCCAACTTCTTGTAAATAGATAATGGCATCAGGTTGATGCTAGCACTAAGAAAATACAATGCCTTAGCAAAAACAAGTCTAACGATCGCCGATGTCACTCGGCGACTCGCCAAGTTGCAATCCTACCGCCTAAAGTTACAGAACGCTGAGGCTGAATTACGGGTAGCTTCGGCGAGCAGCAGTTCCAATCGGCGTGTCTCCGATCGCTTTGATGATGGATTACCAGGTCACCAAAAGTACTAATGGAAATCCAGATGATTGCTAATGGGCGAGTGGTTGGACTAAGAATTGGTGAATATGAAGGCGAAATAAAGAAAAATCGGTGAGTCACCGAACGGTCAGCGAAGCCCGACTTACCTCGCCGATTGCTCCCAAACCGCCTCACATTAGATTTGCATAAATTAATTTTTGCAGGAGAGAGAAGGCATTCAGAAACGGGAGGAACAAAAGATTGAGAGAAAAAAACACTACCATTGTGGATTCCAAGTGATTTTTGGAAGGTTTTTCATTGAGATTTTTTAATAGAGAAGATTTTTTGTTAATTTTACTTTCAAATTTCATTTACCCATCTATGGAAATCGTGGCTACTGTTTATTTTCATCTTTTTATAATGATTGGCTAGAACCCTAACATTGGGGTTTTGACAATGTGACTAATTATTGCATTTTACTAAATGGGTGTTATCGATTAGTGATTTGTGGCATAAATCTGAAGCGGGTCTAAATTATTATGGTGTTTTTACCGCATTATTTCTTTGGTGTGATAAATTTCATAGTTTTGTGCTTGCTCGAGAGAGAAGTATAGAACCAACGTAGTAATTTGGCATCCTTAGTAGTGGGTCTTGACGTTTTCAGCTTGAGAAAGTGAAACCCAAGACCCAACCTTTGTATCTAGCTTGTAAGAGTGGATTTGATGAGAACGTGGGCAGGTTAGCTTATGGATGGGGTTGACGTTGTAACGACCCTAAAAATGAATTAGTGAAACTAGAGCCTCACATGTGAGTTTGGAGTTGAGAACTTGATGAAATGATGAGAAATGACCGTGACGTCCGGAAACTAGTCATTTGAACTAGTGAGTTGTAAGGGTCAACTTTAAATGGTCATATCTCTTAGCTCAAAATGAATTAGGTGGGCCATTACCTATCCTATGAAAGGTCTTTGAGTCCTCTTTCCAACGCCACCGAGTTTTCCCAATTCCGACCTCGGAGTAAAAAGTTATGCCCAAAATATTGAAGCACTGTCAGGCTGCAAAAAAGGACGAGCTTAGACGGGTTTAGTGAAAATTTTTAAGTTAAGACTTTATGGGTCCTTAGTCCTTTTCCAAAATTGACCCTATGCTATTCCTTTCCTAGCAATTATAAAACCCTTTTAGACAAATTCTTCCATTTATAAGTCACTCCAATTAGAATTAAAAAGAAATCCTCTCAAATATTTCTCTCTACAATCCTCTATTTAAGAAGGTCAAGAACTTGGAGCTAGGGCTTGGTTTGAAGGTGGTTTCTTCATCAATTTTCTTG